>VUQH01081534.1:0-18703 GCA_015106775.1 Etroplus canarensis | reverse complement strand
CGAAAACAAATTTTTTTTTTTTTTTTTTTTGCTTAAAGTATCCATGACCTAATTCTCAAAGTGTTTCTCTCAAGTATTTATTGTCCCAGGTTTCAAAAATCTTCTTTTAATCTAATCTTTAAATAATGGGGTTGCAAGTGACCACCAAGATCAGCTTCTACGCTGCAAAATAAAAATAAGCTTCTGGTATGAGGAGTCATTCTTTACCATTGTATATATCAGATGAGAAACTCTGGTATGCTGATGACACCTTGCTATTCTTCCGATTACTGACACATAAGGAAGCACATGTCATTGCTTTACTTGTACTTTGTTTGTTTTTTCCAAATCCTGAACAAGATCAGGTTGTCTTCCCTGATCTTTCAGGAAACCTTTGGCAAAAAACCTTTCTACCATCATTAACAACACCATAGTAGTTCCAACTTTAACTGCAAACTTGATGACACCAGAGGTAATGGACTAATGTTCTCAGCAATCATTGCAGCAGTTACATGCTACTTTGAATTACTTCTTGACATCATTAGATAATATGTCCTTTACAACTGATGCAGCCTAGGTGCTCACACTAGATTGTTGGTTCCCATCTGGCCACTGTTTAAGACACTCCTGACATGGAACAAGTCCAAAATGCTGTCAACCATCCAGAGTTCAAAACTATAATGAGTTTTTCATTTACCCATCTTTTCCCACTTGACGAGGTCATGGTTTAATATGCTTCTTTTCAACCGTAGGGACTCAGGGCAGGCACAAGGTGGAAAATTTACAGGAATGACCCGATAATCAGCCTGGTAAAGCATGTAAAGCAAAAGGACAATTACAGCATTGAAGAAACTACGTGGAACTCCTTCAAAAAAAAATAAAAAATGAAAATGAGCTCCTTCGTAAACAAGTAACGAGTGTGACGTGCAGTCATTTGAGAGAGGTTTAGGTTTTTGAAGAATAATCAAATCGTTATCATTAAAAATCAAAAAATATTTTTTTGAAATACCTATAACCAGTTTTTAACCCTAGTACAGCTACAGCTATACAACCAGCTAGACGACCGGCAGTGAATGAAAACACCAGAAGTGATAAATACATAGATGACCAGCAGTACACGAAACTCATCTGGGTCATCAATATATTGAGGTCCTGCAGTACTAGGGTTAATATGTTGCAGGATCCATCAGACTCACAAGATTACATCATTTTGCAACAGTGTTGACTATGATTTTATCCCAAATTTAACTTTAACCCTAACTTAAAACAATGTCAACAACAATAAAAGAAAGAAAAAGAAGGTTACTTTGATGGTGACTGCCGTTCCGTCTTGCATCTGATAGGGTTACCTTTTTTTAAATACTGCCCTGTTCCAAGTTTAAGTAGGCCCAGAGTAGAACTCTTTTTGTAGGTGCTCATCAGTCCAAAGACGTGTGTTAGGTTAACTGGTGATCCTAAACTGGCTGTAGGTGTGGATGTGAGCATGAGGGGTTGTCTGTCTCTCCATGTTAGCCCCGTGATGGCCTGGTGACCCGTCCAGAGTGTACCCCGCCTCTCACCCCATGACAGAGGAATAGGTTCTAACCTCGCTGAAATCCTAAGCTGGACAAGCAGTTCAGAAAACAGACAGATGGAACAGGCTGGAACAGGCCACAATATGGCGGGAGGCTCAGAACAACTCCTTTAGAGAAGTTTTTAGCTAGCCAACAAAGCAACATTTCCATGCACCAATAGCCACTTACCCAATGGGCGTTTATATGAGGATAAAAATATTGGAATAAGTGAAATTGGACATTACCCAAGTCATTACCCTCACAGCTTACAGTCTGATGTCTATGTAATTTTTGACTGAACTCATGGCAGCTTGGTGGCTCAGTGGTTATCACTGTTGCCTCACAGCAAGTGGTTCCTGTATTCAAACCCAAACAGGGCCCTTCTCATAGTGCTTGCGTGGGCTTTCTCTGGAAGCTCGGGTTTCTCCTGCCATTGAAAAACATGCTAAAGTAATGCTGTCTGTCAGCCCAGGACACTCTTGCGAGATTCTTAATCTCAAGAGTTCACTTCCTGGTTAAAAAAAGGATAATAATAATAAATGAGATGTTACGTATCCCCTATAGTGGTGTACACATTTGTCTTACAAGCGAAAGGTCCCTGGTCCTGTGTGCTTTGCCCAAACAAAATCACCAAAGCAAGTCTTTCTACTTGTGAGAACACATTTGGCAAAAAATCTCCTGTTGTGCACAATATGCCTGCTAGGGCAAATTCAGAAAAATACCCGTACCTGATCTACAAACATTGTCTGCTTTGGACTATTTGGGATTCTCCTGGTTTTACAGGGAGCAGATGGTCAAAATCTAAACTGAAGGTCCCTCATCTTTTTTCTGCAATGCTCAGAGTTAAACATTTACAATATAGCTGCAATTGTCAATGCCACTATTCTTTGAGCAAACAAAGCAATCAAAATCAAATAGGAGGGAACTTGCAATATTATCCCCATCAACAAAGTGATTAATTAATAATTCTGCTGTAAATCTCCGTAGACACTACCATGTAGCCTAGGCAAGTGGCCAGCAATAGTTTGCTGATGAGCCTCTGAGCTGTGTTGACGTGATGTGTAGTTACATTTTTAGGGGGGGTGCACATCAGATTACAAAGCAGGGTCTCAGGACTGCAGTTACGATGTACTTACAGCATTGACTTATGCAAAACCATAACATTACGTTCCCACTGCAGGCAAAAGTGGCCTGGATTTGAGTTCTTTTTTGCCCATATGTGACCCATATCTGATTTTTCCAACAGTCTGAACAGCCCAGATCCAATTTTTCCATATGTGCTCCTAAATTGGCTGGATGGCTGATGTTTTTCAAAGTGACCCCAGTTTGTACGATCATGTTCTATTTCATCTTTCTTTTCTGTTATTCAAGTGTGACAGAGATCATAATTCTGTGGAAGAGAATGTAGCATCCATTTTTACTTCCATGGTCATGGTTATATGGCCATTTACTCTGAGACATGAGAATTAAAATCCACTGAGAAGTCAAGGAGGCTGGCAAACAGTCATATTCAGGACAATGTTCCTAGTTTTTGACCTGCTCTACCCTAGCTTTAAATATTATTATAGAATAAATAAACCTAACAAAAGCATGCACAGATGACAGAGGGCCACAAGCAAACACTCATCTTATGAACATTACAGTCCAGACCAATACTCTTAGAGGAAGCAATTCTGGTGAAAATAGAAAAATTGCCAGTAAAACGACTGATAGGACGTCAAACACAATTTGGGTGAAGACCCATTAGGTGATCGCCGTGTGTAAGTTGGATTAAATTCTGAACAATACTACAGGAGCAGGAGTAAACTTGTAAACTCGCCTCATTGCGGCATAGGTTCATCTCACTGAACAGTTAAAACGGAGCACTATCTAATGGACGAGGTTAAATATTATCTGTCCAAATATTGCATAAGTATTTTAAGAGCCATCTTTAACCAATAATTACATTTCTCAACCAACCAACCAAATCATCTTTTAAATGGCCCTAAAATGTGTGGCAGTTTGCACCATGCATAAATTTGCACAAACACACCAGATTAGTTTGCCAGGTATAGCTAAAGTGAGTAGTGCCAATACCAGCGACTTCCTTGCAGGTTAACGTCCATGTACCAGTGTAGACACATTGCTTTGGTTGAGTGTTCATATGGCCATTTACTTTTAGACAGCCCACAAACAATTATTCATTCTCTAGTTTAAAGTACTGCAGCAGCTTGAATAGGCTCATCCTCATCCCGCACAATCTTTCTAAATAAAAGCAAAATATACTTTGGTAGCCATCAATTAAACTAGTCAGCCTGACCAGTTAAAGCATATATGTAGGAAAGAATGCAGTCACCTGATCTATATTACAGAACTGTCAGCGTGCAGTAAATGAAGTAATGTTAAATTACAAATGTTACTCAGTCTATCATCATACAAGTCACACACTTTCTTCAGTTCCATGGTCTCTAGTCACCACTTCACTGCTTCTAGGTGTAACACAACTTCAGTACTAATATTTCTGGCAGACAGCTTCCACAACTAAATAAACAGACACACTGAAACATGATGTTGGAGGGTACTCACGTGTTATAAATGCAAGCACAAACACACTTTTTTATTGGGATAAAATCTGTGTAAGGCAAACAAACAAATGTTTAGACCTGACCAATTTTTATTACAATCTATGTGTGAAATGCAAAACGAGCTTTAAACAAGCAACATTTCTAATCATCAGCACGGCAAGATGTCAATGACAAAATGCACACCATATTTTGAACCTTTCAGCTTGAAGCAAAAGAACACACTAGAACTGGCTGAAACCGGTTCTCACTGACTTGGCATGCTTTCAAAATCTTCAGCACAAGGGAATTTTTTCCATCATTAAAATTAAAAATAAAGTATTGGAACCTGGTACCAATACTAATATCATACCTAAATTAATGCCCATAGGGACTGTTTCCATAAAATACTTACATAAGTAGAACTTAAAATGTCATGAAAAATATACAGAATTGCTTTTTCATTGCAGAAAAATCAATTATGTATGCAGATTCACAGGACTATTTGTTTAATCATTTTTCTCAAGAACATCCTGCAAGCTACAGATACATGCTTTAATGTCTAGTTACAGTGATGCAGCCTAGCTGAAAGTGACTTTACACCCTTTTAAAAATGTTCAAAATGCACATTTCAGATTTAGACAAGCCTTCCGATATGTTGTACAATTTTACCAACATGCATCACTGAGGCAAAAGTCTCAGGGTTTTCATAGGCCTCTGGTTGTCATGGGCCAACAGCTGTACAGTGCTGACTTACATCTGGCAACAAATGTCTATAAATCAGGACTGATGTCACTTTTAAGTGCACAAACTCCTCTTTTTCTCTACATGTAGGTCATTTGAAGGTCTCAGTTTTAATTATAGGAAGCGGAACGAAATACATTCTTATTTGCAATTGCTCATAATACAGCTAGCTCTACAAATTGTCGCAAATGTGCAATCAATAAGAAAACCTGATACTGGATCAGAGGCTAAATACATTTAGCAAAATTAAATATAAATACTCTTGATATCTACACGAAAGTGTTTGAAAAATATAGGTGGAGCCTTTAAGGGCCGCTTCCTTTTCTGCAGGGGGAAAAAAAACAGATTGTGTAATGAATTACAAGTGCACCATGTGAGCACTGCCACTGGGTGAAGTGGGGGAGGTGAAACTAGAAGCAGGACTGTACCATGTTCCAAAACGGTAAAAGCAAACATGAGGGGTTGATTTTATATGTAATATTTTTAAGAACATTATGATATGATGTTGGCAAATAGGATGGAAGAATCCAGTTCTGAAGACTGACAAATTCCCCAAACTCTCTGGTGTCTGAACTTATGCGGTTCAGACACCAAGCACTCAGCTGTTCATGCACATGCTGATGCTGCACATCATTTCACCCAAAATCAAAAAAGACTAACAATTTTCCAATTAAGCAAACGCATATGGCAAGTCAAAGAGAAAACCTGATCAACGCTTGTCTGATCCTCTACTTTAGGCCACACCCACATGCTAGGACTGTGGAATGGAAAATTACTGGACTGTACCACTTTAGACCAAGACAGGGGTTCAACTCCTCATTGTAAAAAAATGCAGCTGTCTCCCTCTTACTTTAGACATTTTCTGCTATTTTCTGCCACATTAAAACCTCATTTAGTGGTGGCTTTCACTTTAGGATCTATGTCTAACAAGATATATAGAATCATCTGAATATATTTGTTTAAATTTCAAACTTTTTAGTAAAGATCCACGCAAGGAAAATTATTTACATGACAAACCTTGTTTGTTATATTTATATTTCCCATGTTACTTATCATATAAGGGCACAAATACAAATTAGAATCGAACGTCCTGTTTGCCCTGACCTCAAACCTCCAACTCTGCAGCAAATTGATTATTTTTGTTGCTACTTAGCACAAACACAGCACAGTCGCTATATTTACTTAGTAGGACCAGCCCTTAAAGTCCTAAAATGAGACGCAAATGTACACTTCCACTTTGAATTGGGAGTAAACAAATTACATTACGAGGCATTTATTTGATTACTTATGAGCAGTAATCAAGAAAAGTGCGAGGTGCAAGGGTAACTTTCTTCAAACAACATAACAAGGTTGTTTTTCCAGTGTTTGGTAGCATGATTAAAGATGTAGGTTATTTATCTCGTAACGCCATACAAAAACAAAAACAGTAACATTTGTCAGAAGTAGCTATGAATAAAAAGCAACCTACAAATAACCCGTGCAAAAAGAAAATGTTATCTTACTATCAAATGTGACGTTATTAAAAATTCAGATCAATTAACAATTTAACATTAATATACAAATAAAAACCATGTCATAATATCAAAGTAGCTATAAAATAAAAAGTGCAAATTTTTTAATGTAGAAAAAAGAAATGCGAAACAATCCATGTAATAACAAGTTACCTTACTATAGCATTTTATTATTTTATTAAAAATTCACACTCATTAGCAAATGAAAAAATGACAGAAATACCTGGGGGTATTGGTCATTATATAAGCTGCAAATAAAAGTATTGAGGTAAAAACAGCGATATTCATTATTAATAGAGCGTTATTTAGTTAGCTAGCACCACAAATGCTAGCTGACCATTTTATGAGAGCCTGCTGCAACACCAGCCTGTAGGGGTCACTGTTGCAGTGTTTCCTGCCAAGTGCCAAAAACTGAAAAAAATGTAAGTCAAGGCTATTTCTGTTTATAACCCCAGGTTCCATGAATCATGCCATCTATCTGCATCAAATAAGACAGCAAAATGAGGTCCTGCTTGGGCAGCATGCTAGCTGCAATACCTCGACTCACCCGTTGTGTGCGTTTCCCGGCGATGCTCCCACGATTTTCAGCTTCGGAGTGTACCACGCTGTCTCCTCCTCCCGCTCCTGTCCAGCTAACTCTCACGGAACCAGTGTGGAGCGCCGATGCGATCAGGATGCTGCTGTCAGTGGAGCATCAAGTCCAGGTTCTCAACATTAACCGGGGAAACTAGTGAACTGTGCCACAACAACTGTTGTGTTAGTGGAATCGACCAAAGGTTCTCCGCTCTGGCTACCGTTGACTCCTCCTCTTTTTGCGCGCACATGAAAAAAAAAAAGAAAAAAAACCCACAGCTTACGTCGGTGGCGGTGGGGGTTGGTCGTTAAATGACAAGCAGTCGCGTAGATCAGCGATGCGATTTGAACGTCTTACTCAGTTTTTTTTATAACCCCCTACTGGTGAAGGTGCTGAAGTCGGTAGCTAAAGCCGGCAAGGTACGTATGAACCGCTCCTGGACGTGATAGGTCGGATATTATGGAGGATCTGGCAGGACTGACACTGTGCTATGAGTGCTGCAGCACCTCAGCTTGGAGGGTTGAGAGAGCCTCACAGAGCCAATGGGTGGAAGAGAGAACAGGGAGCTGAGTACTGGCATGGAGGGGGAGGGGTGTAATTTGTCCAGACTGAACCCAGAGACATTATAATAGCTTAGGGGGAGGGACTATATTGAGGGGGAGGAGCTAGCCAAACAACAGCCTGAAAATTTGTCTGTAACTTAACTACAGACAGATTGTAGCTTTTTCTGGCAATCACTGCCATGCATCACCTGCTGCATGGTTATGCATGATAGCAGTGTAGGTGTGCTTGAGTTGCTCTGTAACCAACATTAGAGTGTTATGCCTTCTTTATATGTTTATTTTAAATAGTGCCTTTAAAAAATGAGAGAAGAGGTGATGAGACGAGCGAGATCACCTGAAGGATGCTGTGAGATACAAACCCAGCGAGTAACTACTGTTCGCTGAAATGGCTTCTTTTTTAGTTTTTGCTAAACATGACAGGCTTTTTGCAGTCATTTCATTGATTCTCACCACAACCAAAAAGACGACATCAGCGGATTCATTGTTAAGCTCCTAAAACTTTAAATTTGATATTAATGAGCAGCAGGTCAGTAGTTTTTAGGCTGCCTTTTGACATCATAAAGCATTATTCATGTCAGCCATTTTGTTGATTCACTTGTCCTGAAGGAACTTGCTGTTCCCCAAGAGGCCAGCAGGGGGCAGATTCTGATGATGTTCTGATTGTAAGCCTTAAAGTGTTTGTTCCTGTCCAAAAAAAGAATAACCTAAACCATTGCACATCATGTGGTCTGTGTTGCGGTTAGTCCCCTTGCAAAAAAACCCATGTGTTCAGGAGTGTTCAGGAGAGAGAGTTGGTGTACTCTCCCTTACCCTGTGTCTCTCTCTTTTTCTCACACCCTCTCGCACACCAGACATGTCTGCAGTGCTAGTGAACGAAGCCTCAAGCTCAGACAAGTCTCTCTTGTCACTCCTGTGAACAAATCAGCTAGGCTGCTCTGTAACATAGCCCTTCTGCATTGACACTGGGGTGTAAAATGAAGGGAAACCACTGAATAGCATTGACATTTTTACATGTAACAGAGTTTTCATGTGTAGCCTTGGTTCGGCATCTCACACAGCAGGGCTATTACATGAAACAGCCTGAAGATCGATGATGTAGCTGAAGCTGTCAGTGTTTGGTGAATCACTGTTTAGAGTCCTCAGTAAATTAGCAATAGTAAACACTGTTACAATGGAAGGATAATTCTCATGTCGTTATCTGTGCGAGTAAATAAATCCTTATAGAATTAGAATAATTTGATAATTGTTTAATATTTTTCAGCAATTTTGTTGTTACTTTTTAAGTTACGTGAACATACTTCGTTATTATTATTATTTGAAAACCATCTATCAGCGGATAAACGTGTTTCATCAGAGTTATAAAGCTTTCTGTACACATGCCTCTCACTGCCTCTTTTCACATTCCTAACTTTACATTCTCATCTTTAGCCACAAATGGATGCAGACACTTCTTTAATGCATCTGTTGGATATGAAAACTACAACAGGATTGATTTCCAATCAAAAATAAAGTCAGTGTGAATTAGGCGGTACAGTGATTAGCGCTATCCCCTCACAGTAAGAGGGTTCTGGGTTCAAATCCACCAGTCCACTGAGGCCTTTCTGATTGGAGTTTGCAGGTTCTCCCTGTGCCTCTGTGGGTTCTCTTCAGGTGCTCTGGCTTCCGCTTACAATCCAAAGACATGCATGTTAGGATAACTGGTGATCCTGAGCTGACTGCAGGTGTGAATGTGAGAGTGAATGGTTGTCTGTCTCTGTGTTAGCCCTACGATAGTCTGGCGACCTCTCCAGGGTGTACCCTGCCTCTCACCCCATGTCAGCTGAGATAGGTTCCAGTCCCTAAATTGGATAAGCAGGAGAAAATGAATGGATGGACAGTATGCATCAATCAGATGCAAATGTACAGTACATTTGCATCTGATATTCAGTTCCCAATGTCCATTTTTCTGTATTTGTATTTCTTATTACACTGGCTACCACACAACCCAAAAGCAGAATTTTTCCACCCTATGGTTAACAGTTGGGACAGTGTTCTTTCATCAAATCATCCTCCTTTTTCTCCAAGTATACCTTTGGTAACCTTTGTAAGGTTGCAGTTTTAGTTGAGGGCCTTAGTTGAACTTCAGAAAAAAAGAATTCAACTTATCCAGATGACTTCAGAGGATGACTTTTGCAATGGAACATAGGTAAGGTTTCCTTTTACTGATACTCCTCCAGGTCCTTTGCCATCATATGGAGTTTTTGCTTGGCCTTCCTGCGCAGCAGTTAACACATTCTCCTCACATGCAAAAAGTCTCCAGTTCACAACCGGGAGAAGACACAAGAAGTCACAATCCACATTAATAAGTGCAAAATTTGGTTGTTGATCATTATAGAAAAATAGGGCTTGAAATTAACATTTTATTAAAGTATTTAATAAAAATGCCCAGATGTTAGTCTAGTGACATCTAGAGGCAGGATAGAATTTTGACAGTGAAAATAAAAAGTTCACCAACTGTTGCAAGTTGAATTTGCAGTGTAAAAGCTCATGAATACTGGGCTGTAATGTGTATTTATTAGTCATGTGAAAAACAAAGTACACCTTATTTCCATGCTTTATGTATCAGGACATAATAAAAAAATTCTTCTGGTCCTTTGCAAGTCTTAGAGTTAGGTAACTATAACCTCAGATGAACAACACATGATACTTCATGCTGTCATTATTTATTTAACATAAGATAAGCCAAAATGCAAAAATCCATATGTGAAACATTAAGTACACCTTCACTGAATTAAGAGGGTAAGTAGCACCTAGGTCCTGCTAATCAAATGCACTTGATTAACTGATTATCGGCAAGTGTGAGTACTTCTAAGCTGAAGTTTTTCAGTTTGAAGGCCTAGGTTATTCGGATGTGTGTTAAAACAATGCCAAGATGGAAAGACATTAGCAATGACCTTAGAGAAGCTCAGTTGTTGCCACCAGTCAATCTGGGAAGGGTTATAAGACCATTTCCACACAATTTGAAGTCAATCATTCTACAGTGAGAATGACTATTCACAAGTAAGTTAAGGTCCTTGTGATTTTAGCGCATCTGCCTGAACTGTCAATGAACTAATGCCATAGCAAGGTGTCCCATCTGTCCACTATTCACAAAAATGGCTACTTCTCGTAAAGTATTGGTCAGACTTCAGTGAAACTTACAGACAGTGATCACCTGATGGGTCTTCACTCAAATTGTGCTCAACGTCATAGCTGTTATTTTACAAAGACATGTCCATTTTCCCAAAAAACATTGCACTTCCTGGAGTATTTGATCAGATTTTGGTTAGGCTTGCAAATATTGATCACCTAATGGGTCTTCATCCAATTTATGGTCAAGGTTATAGTCGTCATTTTATGGACGCTTATGCATTTTCACAAAAATCGCTTCTCTTCTTAAAGTATTGGTCAGAGTTTAATGAAGCATGCACACATTGATCACCTAATGCGATCCACCCAAATTGTGTTCAAGGTCATAGATATCTGTACTGTTAATAGATGATGGCTATTCTGACTCTGAAAATCTTTTGTTAATGAATAAAATTTTGGTCAGTTGGATATTTGGGTCTTATCTATATGTGAGATCAACTGTCGTAATAATTATATCACGCTCTACTTGTTAAGCAGTGATCAAAGCCCAAGTCTGCATAAAGACATAAATAAAATGAATCTTGATCTCATCCATAACTGAATCTTGGCCCTAGTCTGGGAGATATTAATTGTCTTTTCTGGACGAAAGGCATCACATTTAGTTCTTTTATGGATACCAAATCTTACAAAAATTCAGATATGTAGTTGTTGGTGTGCCTTTTAACCTAAATGTTGCACAGATGGACCAAATGACCTATATATCATCCCGCAACAGTGCCAGCATGACAAACATTTGTGAAATACTGTAGTGTGGCACTGGGTTGCCACTGGTTTGGTAAAATTATACATAACATGTTGTATCACATGTTTCAGTGTATATGTATTGACAGTAACTGTGATATTGAAAAATTTAAAATTGTTATCAATTGACTGATATAATGTGCTAGAAACTGTAATGACACTCTGCCATATGGTTATGTTATCACAGCGTGACACGCAAATGGACATCTAACGCAGATGCTCTAAAACTGTCACAGTAATTTTTTTTTGTTATGCTTACACATTCTCTCTGCATCTCGCTGCAATCATATTTGGAGTGAAATTTGTTCACCAAAATAAGCTATAACACAATTTTAAAAAGACATTTTTCCCTCAATTTTCTATAGATACTGTGACTATTGTAGTGATTTTTTTACCACACGAATTGTGTAGTGACAGACATTGTAAAGGCCCTGTACTGTGTGTGTTCTGAGTTTTATCAGAACTATAAGTAGAAAAATGAACCAACAGTGACTAAAATTATTTTCTACCTGATAAATCCCGACTGACTAGATCTGAATGAAAACAGGAATCCATTTTAGGGCCTTACCTGAATCCAAAGGTGCCTGTTATACTGCCACCCTCTGACAAGTAAGTGTAATTATGAGGTAATTTTTTTTAACCTGTTTAACCATCCATTAAATTTGGTAGAAATTCATTTGATTCAAAAGAAGAAATACTAGCTTTTTGAACAAGATTGTGTAATATATTTTTCAAATAAAATAAATGGTCTAGACTTGGCCTATTTCCAATTATTCATGTTACTGTAGTTTTATAAAAATCCTATATATACAATCATCAGCTATTTCATTAGTTACACCTTGCTTGTACCGGGTTGGACCCCCTTTTGCTTTCAGAACTTCCTTAATTGTGCATGGCATAGATTCAACAAGATTTTGGTCCATACTGATACTCTTGCATCACACAGTTGTTGCAGATTTGCTGTGCATTCGCCTTACAAGCAAAAGATCCCTAGTTCGATTCCAGGTGGGGACACAAGCCCCTCTCACCATGGAGGGTTGCGTCAGGAAGGGCATCTGGCGTAAAACCTCTGCCAATTACCACACACACTATTCCATGCAGCATGCAGTCAGGGAGGTTGGCGAACAAGGCTGCCATTTCAGGCACCAAAAAGGTTCAATGCCTTGCTCAAGGGCACCTCAGCGATGCTCAGGGGGTGACGTCTTTTTGGCCTGGTCCACCTCCACATATGGGTCAGGAAGGTCTTGGATGACCACCAGGTCCAGGTCCAGGCGGGTTAGCAGTGTTAGAAAGCAGAGAGAGAAGGAAAGGTAGGAGGGTGGAGGTGAGAGTAGGAACTTTAAATGGAGGGACTATGATTGGTAGAGGGAGAGAGCTGGCTGATATGATGGAGAGAAGGAAGGTAGATATATTGTGTATACAAGAGACCAGGTGGAGGGGAAGCGAGGCCAGGAGCATCAGAGGTGGATTTAAACTGTTCTACCATGGTGTAGATAGGAAGAGAAATGGAGGAGGGGTAATCTTGAATATCCAAGATGAAGCATAGACGAGAAGCAATAACCAACAGGCTGATTATCAGCTAAAACTCTGGTTCAGAATAAACTGAGCTGGGTGAGCTAATGCATGCACATGAGTGGAGTCTCTGCTGCGCTTATGAGCCCCAGACGAGAATCAGCTGGATAGAGAGCAGGCGTGTGAGATGCAGCACGCCACACCTGTTCCTGTAATTAAGCACAATTAGTAGTTCCATCCCCACCAGACAGAGAGAGAGAGAGATCAAGAGAGAGAGACAGCCAGAGAGGGCAAGTCTGCACCTGGAGGTCCCCCCCACCAACGGGAGCCTCCAGGCGACCCACCTGGTTTGTTGGGATGCTGTGCGTAGAACTCCCATACCAGGGAGGCATCCAGAATCCAGGAGCGCTGCACCCAGGAGCATTCTTTGGGGCTGTAGCCCTCCCTATCCACCAAGAACTGCAGACCCCGCCCATGTTGACGCACATCCAGCAGCTGCCGGACGGATTACACCGGCTGTCTGTCCACAAACCGGGCGGGCAGAGGAGGTTTGGAAGGAGGACACAGATCACTGGAGGTGACTGGCTTGAGCTACAACACGTGGAAGGTGTTATGGACTTCAAAAGGACCGATGAACCTGGGAGATGATTTCTAGGAAGAAGACTTCAAGGGAATGTTTAGTGTAGAAAGCCAAACCTTAGTTCCAGGAGCGTAGGTGGGGGATGGTCAGCGGCGGCGGTCGGCCGTCCACTTATTCCACTTCGAGGTCCCAAGTAGAGCACCACTAGGAGTCCTCCAGATGCCGCAACACTGCCTGAGGTGATGTTGAACTGAAGGAACTGCCAGATCTATCTCCTGAGCGGGAAACAAGGGTGGCTGATAGCCAAGAGAGGCGTCAAATGGAGACAGCCCGGTGGCAGAGGAGGTCATGATGTTGAGGGCATATTCCACCCAGGGGAGATGTTTGCTCCAAGTGGCCGGGTTGGCAGAAACCACACAGCGCAGAGCTGTCTCACGCTCCTGATTGGCCTGCTCCATCTGGCCTTTGGTCTGTGGGTGATAACCAGAGGACAAACTGATAAAGGCGTCAAGGGCAGAACAAAAAGCCTTTCATACCTGGGACGTGAACTGTGGGCCCTGGTCCGACACGATGTCCAGAGGGAGCCCATCAAGGTGGAAGACGTGTTGCACTAGTAACTCAGCTGTCTGCGAGGCGGATGGGAGTCTGGGGAGAGGAACAAAGAGCACAGCTTTTGAAAAATGGTCAGTGATTGTTAACATAGTAGTATTACCGTCGGAGGAAGGAAGTCCAGTAACGAAGTCCAGTGCAATATGGGACCATACCCAGGGACCGGTAGCAGTTGAAGAAGTCCACTGGGAGCGATGTGGGTGGCCTTATTCTGGGCGCAGACTGAGCAGGTGGAGATGTATGAACAGATGTCCTTCTCCTAGGTGGGCCACCAGAATACCCTCCTCAGGTAAGTGAGCATATGCCGAATCCCTGGTTGGCAGGTGAATTTGGCTGTGTGGACCCAGTGGAGCACCTGCGACCGCACAGCCCGAGGCACGTAACGTCTTTTTCGGGGGACCTCCCCTGGGGTCCAGCTCCATAGCTGAGGCCTGAATGGCTGTCTCAATCTCCCAGGTGAGGGTTCCAATTACACACGATGGAGGCAGGATAGAATCCGGACCTTCAGGAGAGTCAGACACAGAGAACTGGTGGGAGAAAGCATCTGGCTTCGTATTGTGAGAGCCAGGACGGTGAGTAATGGTAAAGTTGAACCTACCCAGGAACAGGGCCCAGCGGGCCTGTCGAGAGTTGAGGCGTTTAGCGGCCTGGAGATAAGCCAGGTTTTTGTGGTCCATCCACAGTACAAATGGCAGCTTGGCTCCCTCCAGCCAGTGTCTCCACTCCTCCAGCGCCAGCTTGATGGCCAAGAGCTCACGGTTGCCAACATCGTAATTCTGCTCTGCTGGGGAGAGACATCAGGGGAAGAAAGCACAGGGATGCATTCTGCCATCACATACCTGGGACAGGATGGCCCCCACACCTGAATCAAGTGTCCACTTCCAGAATGAACTGGTGAGCCGTGTCCGGGTGTTTAAGAATAGCCGCTGAAGTGAACTTCTCTTTGAGGTCGATGAAGGCTTGTTCTGCTTCAAGGCTCCATTCAAATGGGACCTTAACAGTGATGAGATGGGTTAAAGGTGCCACAGTTCTACTGTAATCACGCATGAAACGCCTACAGAAGTTAGCAAACCCCAGAAAGCGTTGCAGCTGATTGCGGTTTGTGGGTGCGGGCCAGTCGACCACTGCCTGGGCCTTCCCCGGGTCTGCCTTGAGCTGCCCCTCCTCAATGATAAACCCCAGAAAACTGGCAGTAGAAACATGAAACTCACACTTCTCAGCCTTAACGAAGAATTTGTTTTCCAACAGGTGTTGGAGTACCTGCCGGACAGGTTGACGGTGCTCCTCCAGGTTGCGGGATAAAATCAGGACGTCATCGAGGTAGACAAAAACAAACCTGTTTAGCCAATCCTGGAAAACGTCATTGATGGAAGCCTGGAAGACAGCTGGGGTGTTGGTTAAGTCAAAAGGCATAACCAGGTACTCAAAATGCCCCAGGAGGGTGTTGAATGCTGTCTCTCATTCATCCCCCTCCATGATGCGCACCAGATGATAAGCATTGCACAGGTCCAGTTTGGTGAACACTGTCACCCCCTGTAGAGACTCAAAGGCAGAGCAGATAAGAGGCAAAGGGCATTTATTTTTGATGGTTATGTTATTGAGACCACGCAAGTCAGTACGGGGCGCAGTGTCTTATCCTTCTTCTCCACAAAGAAAAACCCCACCTCAGGGGAAAGAAAGAAGGACAAATGATGCCTGCAGCCAAAGATTCTGAAATATAGTTCTCCATTGCTTCTCTCTCTGGGCGAGACAGATTATATAAGCGGCTGGTAGGCACGGGGGAGCAGATCAATGGCACAGTCATATGGTTGATGCGGAGGGAGAGAGAGAGCACAAGTCTTACAAAACGCTTCAGCTAAATCATTATGCTCTGGTGGAACTAGAGACAGGACGGGTGTAGCTGACAGTGAGTTAGAACTCGACAGATCGGGGGCACAGCTGATGTTAAGCACTGAGAGTGACACTTCCCTCGCCATTTCACCACCTGACCTGTAACCCAGTCTATGCTAGGGTTGTGCTTCTGGAGCCAGGGATAACCTAACAGCAGTGGGGTGCCTAGAGTGTCCATAACAAACAGTTCAATCCCTTCATGATGGTTGCCGGAGACTATAAGCTGTAGTGGAGCAGTATGGTAGATAATAGTGACAAAACGGAGACCATTAAGAGCTAAGGCCTGAAGGTCCTGAGAAAGCTCCTGAACGGGTAACTTTAACTGGGAGACTAGAGAAACATCACTAAAACTTTGCTCGGCACCTGAGTCAGTTAAAGCCTGCACCTCCACCGACACCCCCACTAATGTCAGTGGGTCCCCCCTTTTGGTGCATGGGGCAGTTAGATAGGTTATGTTCTTTAGAAGCACAATAGAGGCACTCACCAGCCCTCAGCCACCGCTCCCATTTTATGGGGATAGCTTAGTGCACCCCAGCTGCATTGGCTCTGGGGAAGTCTCTCGTCCACCATATTGGGCCTGTACTGCGTGGACTGCTGTGAGCGGGAGTCCCGCGCCTCCTTCCACTCATACAGCCTGCTATCGATTTTAATTGACAGAGAAATTAATGAGCTCAGGGTCTTGGTCTCCTCCCGGGTAGCCAACTTGTCCTTTAACCGCTCACTCAAACTGTAATAAAACACTCCCCGCAGCGCCATATCATTCCAGCCCGACTGTAAGGCCGCTAATTGGAAATCGGCAGAATAATTGGCGACACTACGTTGTCCCTGACGGAGAGAGAGAAGGCGGTTAGAGGGATCATCAGAGTGCAGAGAATGGTCAAACACTTCCCGTAATCAAGCCTCCAAATTGGCATAGGTCAGATTTGGATCCAGTTCCCACCGGGCCAAAGCCCACTGTCGGGCTCATCCCTTTAAAGAGTTCAATACAAACATTATCTTAGGTTGGTCAGTAGGAAAATCCAGTGGCAGCTGAGCAAAACGGGAATTACATTGTAGCAGAAAGCAGTGACATTCATCCAACTCACCAGAGAATGGTTCGGGAAATGGGATGACTGGTCTCCCTGAAGCGAAGGTGGGTGCCGAGGTGGAAGCCCCAGGAAGCAGCAGCTTCAAGGGAAGCAGAGATTGCCGGGTTTCAAGCAATGAGTGACTGCATCTGATCCAAAAGGGTCTGGGTCGCCGACCCCATCTGTTCCAGCTGCCGCTGCATGTTCTGTTGGCACTCAAAAAGGAAATTGTTGACTGTTCATGTTTATCAAGCATAATCCCTTGGTGGGAGAGGGAGAAAGAAACCTGATCTGCACCCGCGGAATCCATTTCTTGGCCAGATTGTTTTGTCATGGTTTCAAACAGAGAAGGATTCAGTGCGAATGCAAGATCAGTTTCAAATTTATTTTAAACACAGTACTAAAATGGTGCCAGGTGCTCAAGTGCCCAGGGGATAGTGCTGTACAAGGCAAGGCAGTGGGGAGTGCTAGGTCCGAGGCTAAAAGGGGACAGGAGCTAGTGCTCCGGGGCGCTCTCTCTCCAGAGGTTGGCAGGGGAAGGTCCGAGGCAGGGTCAGGACTCCGCAGGAGGAGGTGGTTGGACGAGAGAGAACAGGAGGTTAATATCCAAGATGAAGCATAGGTGAGAAGCAATAACTAACAGGCTGATTAGCAATTAAAACTCTGGTTCAGAATAAACTGAGCTGGGCAAGCTTGCACAAGCAACGATCCAGCGATGAGTGGAGTCTCTGCTGTGCTTATGAACCCCAGATGGGAATCAGCTGGATAGAGAGCAGGTGTGTGAGATGTTTCCCCAGCATGCCTTACCAGCTCCTGTAATTAAACACAATTAGTAGTTCTATCCCCACCAGACAGAGAGAGAGAGAGAGAGAGATCAAGAGGGAGAGACAGCCAGAGAGGGCAAGTCTGCACCTGGAGGTCAGGGGACCATAACAAGGAGACTTGGTGGTGGAATGAGGAAGTACAGGAAAGTATTCAAAGGAAGTATAGTCAGGGAGATGAAGAAAGTAGACAGGAGTACTGGGAGTCTAGGCACACAACAAAAAGAGAAGTAGCAAAGGAAAAGGCTTACTGTATAGTGAGTTGTATGAGAGGCTGGACACCGAGGAAAGAGAGGAGGACTTGTATTGATTGGCTAGACAGAGAGGCCAAGCTGGAAAGGATGTGCGGCAGATTGGGGTGATTAAGGATAGCAAAATGTTTTAACGAGGGAAGAGAGTGTGTTGAGAAGATGGAAGGAGTACTTTGAGGAGCTGATGAATAACGAAAATGAGAGAGAGAGAAGGTAAGATAGTGAATTCGGAAGTGCAGAGTTTTAGTAAAGAGGAAGTGAGGGCAGCTATGAAGAGGATAAAGAGTGGAAAGGAAGTTGGTCCATATGACATACCTGTGGAGGTATGAAGCTGTCTAAGAGAGGACAGTGGACTTTTTAACCAGATCGTTTAAGACAATCTTGGAGAATGAGAGAATGCCTGAGGAATGGAGAAGAAGTGCACTGGTACCGATCTTCAAGAATAAGGGTGACGTATTCTGCAGTAACTATAGAGGAATCAAGTTGATGAGCCATATCATGAAGATATGGGAGAGAGTTGTTGAAGCTAGGTTAAGAAGAGAGGTGACCATCAGTGAGCAGCAGTATGGCTTCATGCCATGAAAGAGTACAACAGATGCA
>VUQH01081533.1:0-30665 GCA_015106775.1 Etroplus canarensis | reverse complement strand
TTTCCTTTTTCATAAAATTTATAGTTAGGGCTTAGTTATGCTGCAATAGGTTTAGACTGCTGGGGGGCCTCTTATGCTGGGCATTTCTACTTTATCCACCTCTTTTCACTCCCCATCATTTATTTGTTACTGCTGCATGCCATTAAATGTTGTTTTCTCTCTCCCATAGCGTGTGCCTCTCTCTGCTCTCCTTTCTGTCTTCTCTGTTCCCTCACCCCCAACCAGTCGAGACAGATGGCTGCCCCTCCCTGAGCCTGGTTCTGCCGGAGGTTTCTTCCTGTTAAAAGGGAGTTTTTCCTTCCCACCGTTGCCAAGTGCTTGCTCATAGGGGATCATCGGATTGTTGGGGTTTTCCTTTTAACACTGTTTTATCTTTACCCTACAGTGGGAAGCGCCTCGAGGCGACTTTTGTTGTGAATTGGCGCTATATAAATAAAATTGAATTGAATTGAAATTGAATAGGTCGTCCAGCATTACACTACAAAGATGTCTGCAAGCGCAATATGAAACTTAACAGAAATCAATCCAAATAACTGGGAGCTACTTGCCCAAGATTGCACCTGTTGGCAGCATGCAATATTTGAGGGTCTCAAAAAGGGTGAAGAAAAGCTCTACTAACAGTCAGAGGAAAGAAGACAACGAAGGAAACAGAGAGAGCAAAAAAAGGAATCCCAGGTCCCCAACCTGCTTTTTAAGTTCATTTGTAGCTTGTGCAGAAAGGACTGCCATGCAAGGATCGGATTGCTGAGTCACTCCAAGTGCTGCTCTCCGCAGGACTGAGTTTTTTACCATGACTCTACCATTATTTCACAAGATAGCAGGATGCCTAGGATAGGATAGGAGGATCATTCTAAACATGGTTTGGACAGGATGGCTGTCCGACAGATTACATATCTATTTTTCATTTAAGGGTACCTTATGCACTGTGTAATGTTTCCACAATAAAGGGATCAGGTAAAGTCCGTTGGGCTTTTACACCCAAGCCTACAAAGCTCATCGGGCCGGAGCTTATCCCCAGTTTCTGTAGCGTGAAGCAACTTAGGAGTTAGACTCCTCCTGGATGGGAAGCTAGTCCATTGCAGGTTACCGTCCCAGTATTTTACTGGTACCCATTTTAACTGCTTGGCAGACAGAGGCACACTTGCGATTGGGACCTTGCCTAGGGGTCCTGACCAGGATTCAAACTCACGACCTCTCGATCATGAGCCTGGCACCTTAACCATTACACCACCGTGCCCGTTACAAGAAAGGGATGGTTTTGATGAAGTCCAAAACTTTATTGTAAAAGCAAATCTCCAACCAGTTTGCTTCTTGTCCAGGTGTATGGACCTGATTTGTCAATGTCTGTACCAACGTTCCCTCTAAGCTGCACGCTTGCATGGGCGCTACATAGATTTGCTGTGCGCGGAGGACGCCGGAGCAGTGCGCAATTGCGCAAGCACGCAGCTGAGAGGGAATGTTAGTCTGTATTGAATAATGCTGCTTTAATTGCTTGATGACTTGGTGGACTGCCCACATGTGGTTAAAAGACTGAAACAATGTTGCTGCACAATTCTTCTCATATCCACTTTGCAACTGATCTTTAACTTTCTTTGGAACATTCTGCCCATCATTGAGTCTTTGCCTCAGGTTTAATTAGCTAAAGGGTCCACCCTAATACAGGTGCATTACATTGAAACCTGCGCTTATCCATTTTGCATTATTCTTAGGTACTACAATAGATCATCCAACTCAATATTTTGCTTCTGAAAGCAACTTTGTGATGTGTGCCTAACTGAAAAGGTGCAAAGTATTGAATATGTTTGCAAGCAGCATATTTATTTTACCTAAAGAAGTGCATTAATTATAATTGATTTATCAATGTATTAATCAAGATTCTGATTTGGGGCTGAGCCTCCACCCCAAAGGTTTGATCCTAGAATTGCCCCTGGAGACAATAATTCATGCTTACTTTCACACCTGGAAGAAGAAGAAAAAGAAAGAGATTCACACCTACAGCCAGTTAAGATAACTCTGCATGTTTTTGGAACATGGGAGGAAGCCAGAGAACCTACACAGGTTAAGGGAGAATATGCAAAGTCCACACAAAAAGGACCCACTCAGCTGGTGGATTTGAACTTAGGAAATTTTTGCTGTGACAGAATAGTACCAGCAACCACACCACAGTGCCATTCAAGAATTATACAACTCAAGAGCTACTGATGTTATATCTCACCCACCTTGGTAACTGTCCAACAATGTACCGCATTAAATTATGGGGCATTTATTTCTAAAGTGTCCTGTGCTTGCATACTCTACCCATCCCCAGGAAATCATATGTACTTGGCACACTAAGTTATGCTAATGCTAAGTTGACAGACATACAAAAAAATAGATCTCACATACAATTTTAGAGCACTAAATAACCAGCTGCTATGCTATTTTGTATACAGCTTGTTCTACATCTAGGTTTAGGTAGCTAGTCTATCTGGTTAAGTTTAGAAAACTTGATTGGGTGTAAGAAAAATTAGCTTGGACTTAAAATACACATTTTCACAACAGTTACAACATTACAGATTATACCCATGGCACCAGCAAAAAATACTGTCTCATGGTCTATGGCAGTTGATGAAGGACTTCCATTTACTTCCATTTACACGGAAATATGAGACCCTGGGGTACTCAGTACACTAAAATGTGACAACCAAAGGTCATGAGCGACCATCAGTGTGGGAGTGAGAACAGTGCCAAAATACGAAGTACACATTTTGACAAAAAAGATGGCTCAGCTGGAAGATTGGGACAGTGAGTTTTGTCCCATGGGCATCAGTGTGTCAGCCTGCTTAAGACATACAGGTTGATTTAACTCAGGATGAGCCAGTCTTTATCTCGTAATGGCTTCAGCTACAGAATTGCTCACCACATAAGTCAAAAAGGCATGATACACATATGCACAGATTTAGCAGAACCAGTCTGTGCCACTGTACCTGTACTATATTTTTCTGCTAAAATTCAAAGTCAGATGGCTTCATTTATTTATTTTTCCCTTTAATTTGTCACCCCTACTAAGTAAACATTGTTCATTTTAACCTGTATCTTTGCTGTCATAAAAAACAAAAACCTGACACTGTTTTTCATTACTGGAAGACATTCATATGAAGTACACTAATCCTGTGTATCACCAGTGTCAATTTCATGTTTTGTTCAAGGCACATTGGATCAAGTCATGAGTGAGGGAACATAGGTAATGGTGCAAGGAAAAGGCCAGGTCATGAATATGGACTGGATGGCAGGTGGAGGCTAAAAACACAATACATTTTAATTTGTACTTTTTTCCTCTTTTTCGCTCCCAGGAGGAAAAAATATAATAGACCTAAAAATGTAATAATTAATATGTTTTTGTTCATGGCTACATTTACTCAGAGCCATTTTTTTCTTACTTGCTTTTAAAACACATTTTAGACCCTGAGAATTTGTGGACATATTCTACATGTTACATACATGTTTGTTATGAAATAAAAAGTATATTCTTGTCTGCATGAACATGAAGTTTGCCCCCCAAATTTGTGTCTATATTTTTTAAACCGATGGTTATCTGTGCTGCTATAAACATACTGTTTCATAACTCAAAATCTCTCTCTTGCTCTTTCTCTACCTTTCATAGTATCACAGTATGAGTAGCAATCAGTGTGTAACTAATAATCTGAACCAAGCTGCTTACATATCTTGTCTCAAAGAAAAAGATAACTTTTCCACCCTTACATTATTTTGAATTATTGTCTTTATTTAAAACTAATATGTCAGACCAGACTATGTGGGAGTAGGCAGCTGTTCATTTAAAAAGCATATTTTACACATTTGAGGCTTGATGTCCTCTTATTTCTCTCAGTATATATAAAAAAGTAAATAACATGAAGTTCAGAAAATAATTCCTGAGTATATCTTAAAATTCACACCCAATGCATCTAATGCAATTTAAAATTATTTTATACACTGAAGTCCACTGGGCTTCTACTCAGTAGTTTCACAATGAAACTACATAAAAAAGTAAAAAGCAACACAAAAATTTTTCAAGATCACGGCTATCTTTAACTTATGTCTTAGATGTGCGTTTGTTGCATCTTGAAAAATGTAAGGTTTTGTCCAGACCACAAGTGTTTGGTGTTTAAGAAGCTCCTCCATGTGGTCATTAGTGGTTATTACCATAACAATGACAGCTAAGACTGCTGTACCTGCAGCTTAATATTAGTTTAGTATAAACTGAACTGTAAATACCTTCCAGGAATCTTTTGCATTGAGATGCCTTCGCAAACGACATTAGAGCTGTATAGATGAATTTAAATGTTATTTATTCATAATTTAAATGCAATGTTAAATCAAAAATAAATAAATGCTTAAAGTCTACAATTGACTTGTTTGACCTTGTTGGTGGCCAATTTTTTGAGGGGTAAATTGAAGCCCAGATTCTAAAAATACATGGTCAGAAGTGTATCAATCCAGGCTTATCATCGTAATTGTAGATAGGGGTATACGTTTTCATACCCGAATGACTGTAGATTTTAATTTCAGCTGTCATTGTGATGGCTTTTTTTTCTTCATGAATTTGAAGCTTAAGTTTAATTTGAAGCAATTTTCATTAGAAGAGATTTGTTATTCTTTAGTGAGTAAGTGAGCATTCCAGTTTCCCCCACGTGTGATCGCCCACTCTTAAATATGTTTTTATCTGTTTTTGAGGACTAGCTTTTTGGAACCCTGCAACCCTATATTGTTCCTCTACACACAAAGAGAATTATCTTTACACTTTCAAAATTAATTCATTTGTTACATATATGTAAAACACTACTTAAACTTGAGCAGGGCTGTCTCTTTCTGGGAAATAAAAAAAATTGAACAAATTTCTCCCTGGGCTCTTTGCAAAAGAATAGAGCCCTTCACTGAATTGCAGCAGCCAGAAATAGCTCTGTCAAGGCTGCAATCCATCAAGAGTTTAAAAGGGGAGTATAAATGTCGCTGCAGTGTACAGAAATTAAAGACTCAGGTGGATAAAGATGAGGGGTAAACTAAACAAACTGTGACAAGCTGGCTCCATCTGGAGCTGCTGGATAGGCAGTAACAAAAGCAGCTCTAAGACTTTTTGACCAGCTGATATTTTTGTTGTGTCTCTCCTGCTGGTGCTGGGGGCACCTTTATGGCCAATTTGTGTGGGTGTGTGCAAGTGTGTTTGCATATATGAAAGTGAATAAAATTAAAATAATTAAAACGGGTCTACATATATATATATATATATATATATATATATATATATATATATATATATATATATATATATATATATATATATATATATATATATATATATATATATATAAAT
The DNA here is from genome assembly GCA_015106775.1 of Etroplus canarensis. Lineage (NCBI taxonomy): Eukaryota > Metazoa > Chordata > Actinopteri > Cichliformes > Cichlidae > Etroplus > Etroplus canarensis. The sequence continues at coordinate 25,315 of VUQH01081533.1, read as the reverse complement.
ACATATATAGTATTGTGCAAAAGTCTCTAGCTACCCCCATTTCTTAGTATTTCTCTTCTAAGGAGCCAACTTGCCCTTATTTTTTTTTAAATGAGTGTTCTTTAGCAATGATTATCCAGTTCTTTCACGGTTTTTCTTTGGCATTGGCTGCTTTTTCAGTCACATTCAGTCCAGTCCTTACCCAAATATTTTCAGAGGAATGTTTATTGTTATTTATTAAACCACCTAACATGAATCATTCAAGGATAAAAAAGGCACCTAACAGAAAGCATAAACCAGAGTTACATCCACACAAAACAGACAACTTTGCAAATCACTCATTTTAAATGGTATCTTTTGGCACTTTGTTACTAGCACCCTGTTACGCATAACAACAACAAAAACAAAACAAAAAACATATAATTGGTTCCAGTTTGTTCAGTTGACAACAAAGATAACATTTTCTGACAGGCATAAAACAGCATGTTTTGCACCAACAAGGGGATTCCCAAAGAGCTGTCAGCCAAAAACTTGGCATAACTATGCATGGTGTGTGTCCTTAAAAATTGGACAAGTGAAGGAAAAAAGAAGTGGCAGGCCTAACAGACCGGGGAATGAACAGTATCTGAAAGTCGTGTCCTTAAGAGTTCGAAAATCCAGCAAAGAACTGACACAGGACCTGAGAGATGCAGCTGGCCCTTAAGCTGGCCTAGCTACTGTTTGCTGCACTCTCATCAGAAATGGTCTCAGTGGAAGGGTGGCTGTAAAGAAGCCAATCTTACAGGAAAGGACACAGGGAAAAAAGTCTGAGGTATGCCAAATAACACAAGAACTGGACTGAAAATCAGTAGCAACAGGTCTTATGGACTAAAATTTGAAATTAAAAAAAAAAACAAATAAACAAATGATTATTCTATTTTAAAACTTCTATACGCAAAGATAAGATTTCATTTACAGCAGACATGCGCAAAGTCCACCATGGGGGCCAATTGCGGCCTGAGGTCAGATTTTATACGGTCCCTGGCTAATCTCTTGAAAGTATGTTATGACCCACCAGCATTGTCAGATAGAATCAATAAATCATACAAGTTTGAAATAAAATTTCTCTTTTAATTTATGGTAGCAGTAACATGTGATTCATGTTATAAGCTCCTGGATAATTTCTGCCATTTGCCAGCTTTAGAAAACAGAAAAGTAGATATTGAGGGCGTTGCCTCCGTGAGAGATGGAAATTGCAATATTTTTTCACTGAAAACCTTTTTTTCCTTTTTTGTCTTCCCCTTATTTCTGTATGCAATTACATGAGGACACACACCGCCACATGCAGACACACGTACATCTTCAACCATCAGCTTCAGCTGAAGATAACTGCAAACATACACGCAGTGTTCCACATCTGTACCCATGACCTGATCATCTTGTCCATGTTTGATTGGTTTTCCTGTCTTACATTTCTTTGCTTTTTTCTTCTTTTTATGATGGTACTTTTTTTTTATACACCATGTCACTATGTCACAATGTCAGCACTGCACTTTGTATTTGTTCTCTGTTCTACACCTTCTTTCACATTAATTCAAAAACAGACTGTGTCACAAAAATGGTGGCGAACAGAAAAGGTACATGACCTGCGCAGTGTGTACTTCTGGTCCCATCATGCAACGCAGGTTGTTGCCAACGTGGGTACAACAACAACAAAGTAAGGCTACTTCAATTCATTGCACAGTATGGAGTTTTCTGTTGAAATTAATTATAATGCCACAATACTGTGCAGCACTTGGCTGCAACAGTCAAAGTTACAGACTCAAAGTGTCTCAAACTGAGAGGAGGACTGCCTGGATCCAAGCAGTGAAGCGTCAGAACCCAGACAAATCTTACCCAACCTCTGTGAACAGTGCCGTGTTATGTGGGCTCCTTTGTGTATCATAACATAAAGTATTTACTTTGTGACTCCATGCTTTCAATTTTTACATTTCTGAACTGTCAATAGCATCTTTTTAGTATGGCTGCACCGTAAATCATTTGAATACTTGTGTTTAAAGGCAGTTCCCTCCATTTCAATAATGAAATATTGTAAAGTACAGACTTTTAAAGTATAAACTATATACTTTTAATGCCCAGTTACTTGTTTACTGTTAGAAAAAGTAATAATTGTAAAGTTTAGCTATAGCTGAAAGAGAAAAGACTATATTGGATATATTAGTATTATGAGCTTTTTATGTTGGGCAGTAATATAACCAAATTTGCATGTACTAGATAATCTGGTTCAGAAATCTTTATTGTGTAGTAAGTGTGTAAATCTTGGCCAGGCTATATTAACTGATTCGATGAGGTTATGTCCCGCTCAACAGTTATTGTTGTGCATCTGATTGAAAGGTTGTTATCTGATGAATTACAGTGATGTCTGTAGATAATGCAATAAAAAAAAAAACACATCAAGGCATTACACTTTTAATACTTCTATCTGCTTCTCTCCCAGAAGCCACGCCTTCTTACAAAACGTGTGACATACTGTCCACTTCTGCACGTCCCAAAACATGCCTGCAGATACAGCTGCATGACCAACGTTTAAACTGATTCCTCATTGATAAACACTTAATGTAACTATATTAAAATATATAACACGTTAAGCAGACTTAACAGTGACTTTTATAAGACTGTCAGTAGGACCGATCGGAGTTGTCCACGCGTTGCCAGCTGTTTATTGTTGCCTCAGCAAATTATTCAAAATGACGGAAACGGAAGTGCCTTCTCTACATGTCTGTAAGTTTTATAATTAATAAAAAAATATTGGGAGGGAATGCTGGCCCTTGGGTATTTTCCCATTATCTTTAAAAAAAGTTTATACATCTCTGATTTACAGAAACTGCCCTACTGCAGTGTGTTTGTTTCAGGCTTCAGTTGTGAAAGGAAAACACAGGAAGCTGCCGCATTTTTTCGGTACTGTATCGGGGTCCCTGCTAAAAGAGTGCATGCTGGTATTTTTATGCAGTCTGAGGTAAGTTTACAGACGTGTTTCCGATAGTGATAACACGCCACAGGCAGCGTGTCTTAAGAATGCAAAGTGATTAGCAGGAAAACCGCGAATTCTGCACAGTTTGAAGAGTCACGTGTTGTTAGCCAAATGTTTGCCCTTTTCCTCCTCTCCGTGTTTGTCGCTGTCACTAGTAGGTGTGAAAAGGCTGTCCTGAAAAAGAATAATGTACCTTCGCCTGCTCGTCAGTGTTGCCAACTCCTCAGTAGGGAAACTAGTTATTGGCTGTCTTTTATATATATGTATATATATATATATATATATATATATATAAACTTTATTTTGAACCACAAACGAAGTACAAAGATAATTAGCTATCTTAGGGCCCAGTCACATCATGACCATTTAACAAGCTTATGCCGACGCATTCAGATTCCCTTAAAATGCTGGCATACGCAGAACAATGATGTAACATAACATATGCTAGCGTACTGCCGCATTCACAACTTGAAGCCCATTTATACCACTTCTTTTAAACACATCAAATACGCAATTTGGCAGCTGTGTGGGAAACAAACCAGCCACAGGGGCCCACAAGCCAGTGTAGTCCTAGTGCCGGTCCCAAGCCCGGGTAAATGGTGAGGGTTGCGTCAGGAAGGGCATTGTAAAAACTTTGCCAAATCAGATATGCGGATTCATAACACGACTTCCATACCGGATCGGTCGCGGCCCGGGTTAACAACAACTGCCTCCGGTGCCGTTAGCCAACAGGGTGCCGATGGAAACTATGCTACTGTTGGCCGAAGACCAAGGAGGGGGAGAGGGGGAAAGCGTGTTAGGAGGCAGAGAGAGAGAAGAAGAAGGCAGCTGTGTGGGAAACATGTTCAGTTTGACTGGATCAGATCAAATACTTCTACAAACGGCACTGTGCGTTGGGGTATGTTTGATATATTTTACACATATGTTAAAAACATGTTGCTCATAGGTTATTAATATGTTTTTGGTACCTCCACGTATTTTGACATGAGTTACGTGAGTCTCCACATGCATTAAGTACCTGCAAGTGTCATACTATGGCAAACGTCAGAGGTTTTGTGCATGCTTAAAATGTTCCCGCAACCTTGGCGTACTACCACGTATACTGGCGTAATTATGCGTGATCTTAACATATGCAAAACTTCCCTAGAACATAACTGATGTACACTCGCGTATTTGCAGTTTTTTCCTACGTCGACATACGCTTGTTAAATCATCATGGTGTGACAGGGGCTTTAGTCGACCAAAGTTTACATAAACTATACAGTGTACAATATATTCCTTACAGAAATGAACATATAAAACAATGAATGAAAGTGAAAACTGCCGGCGGGAGCAAGAAAAAAAGAAATTGTGCCCTGACTCTTTAGAGAATACATCAGCATTTTTAATGGCTATAGGGATTTGAATCTCATCTTTTAAAAATAAAGTTGTGTCGTCTGCCAGTTGTGTTAAAACCAGATTCTGCCCAACTACAGAAATTCCTTTAATGGGAATAAATTTTATGTGATAGGCCAGAAGCTGACCGACAAGAAGAAACAGATATGGGGAAATGGGACATCCTTGATGGATTCCTCTACAAATATTAAATCTGGGTGTTGTACCAACCCTGAGTTTGATGGAGCTGTTACTATTTTTTTTACAAAGTTTTGAGAGCAGTGACAAAATTAGTACCAAAGCCAAATTCATCAAGGGGTTGAAAAATAAAGTTGTGTTCTACTGTGTCAAATACATTCTGAAAATCTAAAAATAAAATGAAACCTTTGCCTTCAATCATTTCAGGATAATCTAAAATGTCCAAAATGAGCCTTATGTTATTAGTTAAAGCCTGATTGTGTTTCATCAGTGATTGAGTTCAAAATTAATTTTAGTCTTTTAGCAAGAATTAATGCTAAAATTTTATGATCATTATTCAGTTAACAAATAGGATGTCCGTTATCAATGCTGAGATGATCTTTCTTTGGGTTATTGGCTGTCCTACAAGTCACCAGATGCCAGTAAATGACGTCATCGCCTAATTTGCAATTTGCATGTATTTTTAATAGACGCTGCAGGAGAAAGTACTAACGACGTGAGAGAGACAAAAGGTGAGTAAATAAATATGATTAGAACTACAAATGAACTTCTGTTGATTCTTTGTTTTTTAAAATGCCATTGAAACAGACCATCACTTCTCAAAATAATTTCATGACTTTAATGCTTTGTCTAGACCAGTGGTTCTCAATCTTTTTTCAGTGATTACCCAGTATGAGATTTTTTTTCAGCCAAACACCCCCTAACCAGAGAAAAAAGTTTTATGGTTGAAAAAAAGATGTAAAACACAGCAGTGTAGAAGTGTCTAAATTTACTAAATTTATAACATTACTCATCTATAGTGGTCTCTTTTGAACTACTTGGAGATAAAAGATAACTTAAAACTTGTTATTAATGAAATGTTTAACTTATGAATAAATATTTGTGAACATATAAAGGGACAGTGAGACAGTGGTGAGGTGTGCAGTAGGGGTGACAGATGGGTTGGTAGGGGTGGGATTACATCAGGAATCAGCTCTGTGCCCCTTCTTGTTAGCAATAGTGATGGACAGGTTGACAGATGAGGTCAGGCAGAAGTCTCCGTTGACTATGATGTTCACAGATGACATTGTGATCTGTAGCGAGAGTAGGGAGGAGGTGGAAGAGAGCCTGGAGAGGTGGAGGTATGCACTGGAGAGAAGAGGAATGAAAGTCAGTAGAAACAAGGCAGAGTTTATGTGCATAAATTAGAGGGAGGCAGATGGCACAGTGAAGATGCAAGGAGTAGAGGTAGTGAAAGTGGATGAGTTTAAATACTTGGGATCAACCATCCAAAGCAATGGACAGTGCAAGAGAGATGAAGAAGAGAGTGCAGGTAGGGTGGAACGGGTGGAGGTGAGTGACAGAAGAATAGCAGCAAGAGTGAAAGGGAAGGTTTACAAGATGGTAGTGAGGCCTGCCATAATGTATGGTTTGGAGATGGTGGCACTGACAAAAAGACAGGAGGTGGAGCTGGAGGTGGCAGAGTTGAAGATGTTAAGAATTTTTCTGGGAGTGACCAGGGTGGACAGGATTAGAAATGACTCCATCAGAGGGACAGCTCAGGTTGAGAAGTTTGGAGAGCTGCCAGGCAGGAGGAGAAGAGGAAGACCACAGAGAAGATTGATGGATGTAGTGAAGGAGGACATGCAGAGAGTTGGTGTGAGGGAAGAGGATGCCAGGGATAGGATGAGATGGAGGCAGATGATCTGCTGTGGCGACCCCTAACGGGAGCAGCTGAAAAAAGAAGAAGAAGCAGCACATAAGAAAAATTATCTACTTAAGTGCCCTCTTTTGGGATTACAATAAATACATGTTCTCAAACGTAATTTGTAAACTTAATTATAAACATTTCTTCACAGTGAGTCATAAACATAATCATACATAGAAAATGTTCACAAAAAAGAAACTTTAATACATTTTTTATTAAGAGGATGCTGTCCAAGTTATGGACAATTATGGGCAATCCTTCACATCATGACGTGCTGGACAGGCACAGGAGCACGTTCTACAGCAGACTCATTCCATCACGATGCAGTACAGAACACCACAGGAGTTGATTCCTACCTGTGGACATCAAACTCTTTAATTCCTCCCTGTTTTATGATTATAGCCACTCCTACCTGTGGCTGTTATCTACTAACACCAGAAAAAGTTGCTAGATTTGGCACTATGATCCAAAAAAAAGTTGCCAAGATGATTTTGAAAGTCGCCAGATTTGTCGAGAAAGTGGCCAAACTGGCAAAACTGCTGTTCAGTTGTATTTTCCCCAAGGAGTTGCCACAGATTAATCTGCATCAAGTAATTCAGCAGAGGATTTACACTGGATGCCCTTCCTGTCTCAGCCCTCCATGGTGAGAGGGGCTTATGTCCCCACTTTCCTGAAAACATCTTGAAATCAAAAGTGTTATATTTATAAGCTTGAACAATTTTTTGTTTCAGCCTGTTGGGATGTTGAGGAAATATAGGCGGATTCACTTTAAGTCAATCAACATATTTTCCTTTACTGATCGTTTATAATGAAACAAGCAAAAAACACTGCAGAATTCCACAGATTTTTCCCCTGCAGAAAATCATGAAAAAAATTCACAGATTCCATTTGGGCCTGGTGATCAGTGCTTGGCAAGATTTAATTGAACTTGTATTTATTAACTCTCTCTCACACATTTAAACATTAATTTAATGCAATAACAACCGTAATCCGTCTGATTCTCCTGTGTCGTAATAACAGAACTGTGATACTCTAACCCACACAGTCAGAATTTTTGCCGACTTTCCATACTGGCTACAAGTAGGCTGAACTTTATTAATACAGTATATATTTACCAGTGCTTAACTCGCTCACATATATGTAGAGCGCTTCTAATACTGAATCCCAAACAGTGTGCGCCAAACAATCCTGCAGTTGTCAGTGTGCATCCTCAGGCCAGGTCTTTATGGATGGTTTTGTATGCAGGGATGAGGAGCAGAGAGAGGTGGTCTGACTGGCCTAAGTATGGGAAGGGTTTGGCTCTATAAATATGTTTACTCCAATAACATGCTTGAGTGTATTCTCACCTCTCGCCAGGCATTCCACATGTTGATAAAATTTAGGAAGCACTGACTTGAGGTTTGCCCGATTAACCCTAGTACTGCTGGACGTCAATATATTGATGTCCCAGATAAGTTTCGTACACTGCCGGTCATCTATTTATTGATCACTTCTGGTATTTTCATTCAGTGCTGGTCGTCTAGCTGGTTGTATAGCTGGCAGGACAAGGGTTAAAATCTCCTGCTATAATGTGTAAGCGACTGGGGTGGGACTGCTAATGTTTGTTTATAGTGTTCAGCAGGAGATCGAGAGCTATGCTAGTGTATCAGGTGGGATGTATACAGCAGTGATAGTCACTACTGTTAGCTCTCTTGAAAAAAAGAAAGGCTGGCATTTAACTAAAATAAAAACTTCAGCAGAGCAGTGGCTGTCTGTGACTATGCTGTTAAAGACCCTTCCTCTGTGCTTACTAGAGTCTTTGTCAGTTTTTTATGTCGTTTTCTGTCAATTCTGTAATTTTTATTTAGCCACAATGTCGCCGAGGCATTCCAAGCCCACCTTAAGCCATTCTCAGGTGTCTGAGATTACGAAGAGGCTCTACATGCTGACTACATCGGAGATTCGCTTGCTGCCGAGTTATAGCGACCAGAACTTCTATGTGGCATCCACTGAGGGTGGCGAGTATGTCCTAAAGATCATGAATTCAGAGGACAGTAAGGACACCTTCCTGCTTGAGGTACAGACACATGCCATGTCCTTCCTCCACCAGAACGGACTTCCTGCTCAGAAAGCCCTGCCCAACATTTCAGGACAGCTAATGAGTCTGGAAGAAATAGGTATGAGATCAGTCACATTGTTCAGAGCTACGAAATCTTGTTATCTGACATCTAATAAACTCAAATGCAAGATTCAGACCTTAGGACAATTTCATTAAGTTTCACCCATGCACGATAAAGCATGTGCTACAGCAGCATAGCTTTCAGTGTTTAGTCTGTCAGGTTTACTGATAGCTTAATGCTTCATAGCATTTTCTCTATCAAAATTCACTGGTGAATCACTTCTGTGAAATGTGAAAGTTATATGAATCTATGGGAGTACTATCCAGACTTGAGTTGAGCATCTTGAGGTTTAGATGGAGGATTTAATACACTAGTGAAAGCAGTCTGTGCGCGTTTACTACATATTCTTTAAGGTACATTTATGACCTTATAGACCTCATTTCAGTTATCATAAAAAAGTTTGTTGGGCTTTTACACCTGAGCCTACAAGGCTCATCGGGCCAGAGCTTATCCCCAGTTTCTGTAGCGTGAAACGACTTAGGAGTTAGACTCCTCCTGGATGGGATGCTAGTCTATTGCAGGTTACCTTCCCGGTGTTTTATTGGTACCCATTTTTTTACTGCTGGGTGGACTGAGGCACACTTGCAGTTGGGATCTTGCCTAGGAGTTTTTGCACGGTGTGGGTCTGACTGGGATTCGGACTCACGACCTCTCGATCATGAGCCTGACACCTTAACCATTAACCATTACACCATCACCCCCGCTGTCATCTGTATACCCTTTGGTAAATTTTTATTGTTAAGGTTCATAATATTTCGAAACAAACATTCTTCTGTTTGATGTTTAGTGTATGTACTCATTCTTTCTCCTTTACAGTGCTATGAGTCTATATACTCATGGTTTTTACCTCTTCCTGTAACACCTGTTAATCAAACATTTATTGACTTTATTTATTGATTTTTTTTAATTTGCAGCATGCACACTGATAACAAATCTGTAGGAAATTATTTTAACAGTTATACACTGCTCAAAAAATTAAAGGAACACATCAGATCTCAATGGGAAACAAATCATGCCGGATATCTATACTGATATACACTGGGTGATGTGTTAGGAACAACAGCATACAACATCTTTTGATGGAAATGAAAATGATCAATCTACAAAGGGCTGAATTCAAAGACACTTCGACAATAAATGTAAAAAAATTATGCAGCAGTCTGTTTTGCTGAAATTTCAGAATGCTTGTATGCATACCTGCCAATGTCGGGGCATGCTTCTAAAGAGACTACAGATGGTGTCCTGGGGATCTCCTCCCAGATCTGGACCAGGGCATCACTGATCTGCTGGACAGTCTGAGGTGCAACCTGGCAGTATTGGATGAGCTGAAACATAATGTCCCAGAGGTGTTCTATTAGATTCAGGTCAGGTGAGTGTGGGGGCCAGTCAGTGATATCAATTTCTTCATCCTCCAGGAACTGCCTGCATACTCTCGCCTCAAGAGGCTGTGTGGCCCTCCATGGATATGTCTCTCTAGACCATCACTGACCCACCACCTAAATAGTCATGCACAATACAATGTACAATGTTACGGGCGGCATAACATTCTCCATGGCTTCTCCAGACCCTTTATGTCTGTCACATGTTCTCAGCGTAAACCTGCTCTTATCTGTGAAAAGCACAGGGCCCCAGTGGTGGACATGCTAATTCTGGTATTCTGTGGCAAATGCCAGTCGAGCTCCATGGTGCCAGGGAGGGAGCACAGGCCTCAAGGAGGGCCCAGAGGAAGTCGGGCCCTCAGGCCACCCTCATGAAGTCTGTTTCTGATTGTATGGTCAAATGCATTCACACGAATGGCCTGTGTAAACATGCATGTCACGACTGATTTTCTTTGTTCTTGTCTTGAGCATCATGGGCTTATGCGTCACGGTAGATTGTAAAAATGTGTCAGGAATGGGCCTGGCAATGTTCCAGTTTCCACTGGAGCCATACAGAAAGAAACTACTAGCTATCTGGATTGCAAATGTCGGGAGGAAAGAGACCTGGAAGTCGTCGAAGCACTCCAGGTTATGCGAGGTCCACTTCATGGATGACAGCTTCATAAAAAATCCCACGCTGGCCAAACAAGCCGGGTGCTGTCTGCTGCTTAAAGAAAACACATTGAGTCTTTAACAATTTGCTTACAGTTAGGTCTGAATGCGTGCCGTGTCATGTATGTGTGCAGCTGAAATTATACCGACTATTAGTATGGAATAGCAAAAGTGTGTATATAAACCATGGGTGGATGTCATTATCTTATTAAAGAGTTATCATAATTAGTTTCATATATGGTGTGTTGAGGTCGGTCTTTTGTAAAACTGACGAGAGGGTCACGTCTCCTTAAAAGGTCCTAATATCGCTCGGTGTTCTGGAGGTGGAATATAGCTCTTTTTTAAACAAAGCTACAATTTCTGGGACAAAAATATATTGAAGAATATCTCTTACCAGTCCAGCTTTAGGGGTGGTGGATCAGCAGTCTCTGCATTAATATTTGCCCTGAGACACATGTTCATCCTGATCTCTGCAGTCCGCATCTGGCTCAGAACTGCTAGCGCTTGGCTCACGGGTAAATTGCATGTTGTCAGCTCGCCGTTCAAACAAATAACCTCGTACCTGAATGTTTAGGTTCACCTCAGGCTCACTAATTCATCCTGGTCCACAAGAAAGCTCGCCATGTCAGGGATACCGGAGCAACACACTGAGCATTCTTTGGTGTAAGTTACTAATAAGTTGTACAATTTAAATTTTTTTTAAACATTTATGTAAAAAAACAAAAAAGCAAAACAAAAAAACATAGTTCTGTGTATGCCAGCATTTTAGAGAACGTTTGATGCGTTGGCATATGTTGGTTAAATCATCAAGGTGTGACAGGGGCGTAATTGACCAACTCAATATTCCAGAAGTTTAATTGACTTGACGCTTAACTCTGAGTAAAATGTGTTCCTTTAGTTTTTTGAGCAGTGTACAATATAGGACTTCATTAGTACACACTGTATTTCTTTGAGCTTGCGTGAACATGCTGTGTAGTTGAAATAGACCTTGGACTACTTGCTTTTTAAGAGAACTTATAAAGATAAGGTATAGACAAGTTGAACTAACATCCTGGCTCAACACTAAAGGGCAGGCTTAAGCAATACAGCTCACATAATTATTAATATTACACATACTTGCAGTGATTAATGAGTAGGGTTGTGACATACATGTTAAAGTTTAATGAGGCCTAAGAGTGAGATTAGGCCATCTTGTATGTCTTTGGCAGATTGTGGTTATGGCTGTCAGAAGTACCTGGTGCGACTGTTGACTTATTTACCTGGGATCACCATTTCCAAAGTTACAGTAACACCCCAGTTACTGTATGAAACTGGCAAGACAGCAGCTAGAATGGACTCAATCCTTGAAAAGGTATCATTGTAACACCCCGTGAAATGTTTTATAAAAGAATCTGTTTCGTTTTAAAGATTGGTGAATTTTAGTGGATCCTAAAGATTAGTTAATGAAAATGTCCAAAGTGAGTGTATCTATCATATTTTTGAGGATTCATATTGTTTTACAAAACTTTGCTAAATTTAGTAAAACAATGAAACAGAAGATTTTAAAGTGAGGTTTCTTTTACTTGTGTCTTTTATACTTGGCTTTTAGATGGAACACCCTCATCTCAGTTTTCTGCAGAGAGGGAAGTTCATATGGAGTCTTTCGAATGTTGTCCTCCTGGAAGCGTATCTCCATGTATTAGATGGAGATCCTCTTCTGAAGGTTGTCAAGTCCGTTATTAATCTTTATAAGACCTCTGTGGATCCCAAACGCTCCAGTTTCCGAAAGTGTGAGTATGATATTTACTCATTACATTTATCTGTGACATGCTTGTGACTTACCTTTTAAATTTGTCTTATTTAATCATTATACTGATATCCAGTTAGATGTTGTAAAATTTATTGTAAATTGTCAATTCAGGTGAATGTTACAGACCTTGTTATTACTTTTATTTATCACATATTTAAACTTGTGGACCAGACAGTTGATTATGCAGGTGCTTTTCAACCTACCTTGAGACAGCCTGAACCTTGCTTGAGGGCTTCTTATTGGTTGCTTGTATACAGTTAGTCTCAGTGTCTCACTGATATGATGCATTTTGATTCTGCAACAGCATTTTAAATTTTTTTAAAGGCATTAACCATGGTGACTTCAATGACCTCAATATACTTGTGGAACCTGACAAGAATGATGGCTACAGGATTTCTGGCATCCTTGACTTTGGGGACATGAACAGTGGCTACTACATCCATGAGCTCGCCATCACTATCATGTACATGATGATTGAGCATCCAAAACCCATTGAGGTGGGTGGACCCGTCCTTGCTGGCTGGGAAAGTGTCTTTCCCCTCAATGAGGCAGAGAAAGATTGTCTATATTTGTTGGTGTTGTCCCGCTTCTGCCAGTCCTTGGTTTTAGGTCGTTACAGTGTCACCTGGCAACCAGAAAATGAAGAGTACCTGATGATTACATGCAGAAAGGGAGTTCACATTCTGCACCAACTCTGGGAGTTAGGAAAGGAGAAGGTGGAAAAGGTTTGGTTTGAGATGGCCACTCAGTTTTGTGACAGATAATGAAAAACATGGGAACAAACACTTTCATGAATAGGGTCAATCAACCAAACTGAAATCACTAGTTAACAAGGTAGATTGTGTTTTCACAATAAAAGCAATACTGGTTTTTAATATTACAATTCAGCCACAAGAATATGGAATAATGCGACATGTCAAAATGTCTGTTTAGGGTTGCAAAAACTGTGCAAGAGGAAATTTTGATACTGTACAGAAAGTATGAATGAGGTGCTGTAACACCAAAGGCAGTTATCAAACCCCCTGTCAGTCACAGTGCAATGCTCCATATTTTCTAAAAACTGACACTTCTAGAAAATGAAAAGTGCCTGCATTGTCAGTTTATAATAAATGATCCTAACAGTGGTCACTCTATATGCTGTCTTTACTAATACATCTTTTTCTTAATTGCCAAATATAGTAAGCATTAAGTGCAGTTACCTGCAATTTAATTCAGGTAGGCAACTCCGGCTGTGCAATGTCACACTAACATTCCTCATTCTCCTCACGTCATACATCAAACATCCCAATCTTTTAAAGCTGCAGAATTTCTCATCACTCCCTCTTAAATGTCACTAGTGCTGCTGTTCTGCATTGCTGCTTGCTCTTTCAACCCCTCCATCATCTCATCCATGTGTAGACTCCCCAAAGGATGTTTACCTTCTACTTTCCAATTTCTGTGTATATCATATTTTCAAGGAGTGATGAGCTTGCAGCTTAAAGACCACACTCTTAACTGTATTCTGCTGCTACTGTAATAAATCATTCGTAATGAACAGAACTGCAAATACTAAACTCAGGATCACAGTAAACAGAAACGGCACAAAGAACATAAATACAAGCACTGGGGAGGGACAGCGTGACAACATTGTATTTTTGTGTGTTTACCTGTCTGAAAAATAATAAAAATTAAATAAATAAATACAAGGACTCAAAGATAACACTGACCAATACGCAGAGACTAGAGACCAGGAGACACGAGGAGGGTGGAAATAATAGCAAAGACTCAAATATCCAAATTGCAAAACTCTTATACAAAGGCAACAGAAATCAGAATCCATAATACAAAACACAAAGAAAGTCTAGAGTCAAAATAAAGCTAGAACAGAAACTCAAAACCCAAACTGAAAGATTACAGTAAACCATACTAAACATAGGTAGGGCTATAATTAAGGTTCAACCATAAACAGAACCCAAAACCAAAACTCAGAATATACAAAACTAGACTACAAAAACCCAGGACCATGACATAATCAATCCTTTATCCAATGATCTTCTTTCACTTTTCCAAAATAAAAGTTTCCTTGTGAGACTTTAGAACAATGACTAAAGTTTACATACTACAGAAACCAGCTGGACAAAAAGTATTCACATGTTTCTCAGTCCGTGCACAGATAGTGCAGTTGTACCCCACGTTTGTAATGGTACTCTGCAACTGATGTTGTTTCTTGTTAAGCACATTTTGTCTTTATTTTCAAGCAACAAGCATATTTACACCCGAAGCATATGTTAACGTGCAATTGCTTATTTACTATGATTTGAACATTTGTGGCTATGACTCTGAGTGCAGTACCTTTTTATTGTCTGTCATTGATGTGATTTTGGATTTCTGGATTTGCATTGTGAAATATGCTTTTGGAATGGCAGAACTTTTGGATCATTTCTCAATTCAAAAAGACCATTTTACGTTGCATTTTATTTCATTGATCAAATATATGTTTTATCTTTTGCCTAGATCCAAATGTAAATAAATATTCTTTATACGTTTTGCTTGGTGTTCTTTGTTTTATCTTCTTGTTTTACAAGGTTTCTTTCTTCTGACTGAGTGTGTTGTAGCTTGTCTACGGTCATGTGAAAAACTAAGTACATGCAATGACCTACTTTTAGCACCAATAACGAATGAGTCATTTTATTGGTCTCTGACATCATTGTGAAAGAATTTTAGCTCACCCTACTTTACATCTTTGCTTCAGTTCATTGAGGTTTGCAGGAATTCATTTCTCAAAGATTCCGCATCAGCATTTCAGTCAGGTTGAGGTCTGGACTTTAACTGGGTCATTGCAACATCTTCAGTGCTCTCTTTTTCATCAATAGATATGCTGGTGTAATTGGGATCATTGTCCTGTTGCTTGACCCATTTTCAGTCAAGTTGTAGCTGTTGCCAGCAAATCACCTGCAGGTTATGACAGATGGCCCTGTATTTGACTCTAGAATACTTTGGTATAACAGGGAAGTTCATGCATTTGATTAACAGCACCTGGCTGCTACTTGGCCTCCTATTTCCAATGGAAGCAGTAAGAGTATGCTTAAATTTTTCACAGCACTCTTTTACATGACTGTTAAGTTGTGCCGATCAAAAGAGAGCTCATCTGTGTGCAAGAGTATCTGACCTCTTGCACACAGAAACAGGTTCACATATGAAAGTACAAGTCCAGTGTTCTTCAAAACCACTTTACCTGAAGTTAACCAGAAACTTGGTGATTCAGAAAAAGTGTGTAGTCAGTTACTAAACATTAAAAAAGGTTTACTGGAATGTTTGTGGAATTACTTTGAATGCACTGCCCTTTTTAAATTGTTTGTTATCTGGTAAATCATTGAACATTTCTGGTTGCTTTGTATTTCATTGATGAATGATGGCTTGCATTCAAAATAGCTCATCACACTGATTTCACCACATTCTGGCCTTGAAAGATTTGCCCATCTTGTGCTGTAAACAACACAAATTCAAATAGATCAGATGCAGATAAATCATATTTACATTCATTTATCTTGTAGCATTTTGGACTCATAATTTATAGCATGCAGTCTACCAATTGTGTTATTTTAAGTAAGTAAAGTGCTTAAAAATGTTCGTCACGTCAGTTCTTTTGGAATCCTAGTTTCCTCTCACTTTGCAGCATTTGATAAAGTAAGGTATAATACTGCCCTCATGTGGTATTTATCTGTTGAAGCTACATGTTTTTTATTTCAATAGAAAATTGAAAAGAAAATGACTCGAAGAGAGTAACTGACTAACTGGTAATATGACCAAAGCATACATGCTGTATTTGTAATTTTATTGTATTGTAAATTTTATTGTATAGAATATGTTTGTCATTTGAAGAGAAAAGTTACCAGCATTTGATGAGATTAAAAAAAGGGAACACTGTATCTCCTCCATCTGCTTTATGGACATGTTGGCATTCCCAACCACTGGCTGTCAAGGTGGTTTCCAGAAAATGATGTAGACTTTGTACGTAGTTGGTAAACTTTCTGGGGAAAACCTGGTCTTATTAGGAGAGAAAACATCTGTCCCGCCTTGGATGGTATGGTGCTCTCATTTCAAGAAATATGGCAAATTTTTTAAACTGCACAAAACCACCCAAGACTGGAAGCAGACATACAGTCTTACATCTCTGCAGATTCCCTCTTCCTATTACACTTGTTAAAAAAACCCTGAGTCCAAAGAGACTATGGATGCTCCCAGACCACATAAAATAAACCAAAAATCAGCAAAAAGGAGTCATCCTTTAAAAAGGACAACTTTTTCCACGGCAGCAAAGAGCAAAACAATTAAATGTGGTCGACAGCATTCTGGTTATAGTTAGTTACTGTTACATTATTTCACAAGAGATCAACATTGATTTATTCCATCTTACAGAAGCCCCATCTGTCTCCATCTCACCCTATCCCTTGCATCCTCTCTTGTCACACTAACCCTCTTAATTTCCTCCTTTACTACATCCATGAACCTTCTCTGTGGTCTTCCTCCGTTGCTCCTGAGTGGCAGCTCCATCTTCAACATTCTTTGTCCAATCATCCATCTACTATCTCTTTTGTTAACATGTGCAAACCATCTCAACCTAGCCTTTCTGACTTTGTCTCCAAACTTCTCAACCCAAGCTGACCCTCTTCTTCTTCTTCTTTTAGCTTCTCCTGTTGGGAGTTGCCACAGCAGATCATCTGCCTCCATCTCACTCTATCCCTTGCATCCTCTTCTCTCACACCAACCCTCTGAATGTCCTCCTTCACTACATCCATGTGAAGGAGGTCTCTGTGGTCTTCCTCTTCTCCTCCTGCCTGGCAGCTCTATCATCAATATCCTTTGTCCAGTATATCCAATGTCCCTCCTCTGAACATGTCCAAACCATCTCAGTCTTTCCTCTCTGACTTTGTCTCCAAACTTCTCAACCTGAGCTATCCCACTGATATACTCATTTCTAATTCTGTCCATCCTGGTCACTCCCAGTGAAAATCTCAACACCTCAATTATGCCATCTCCAGCTTCACCTCTCGTCTTTTTGTCAGTGCCACCATCTCCAAATCATACATCATAGCAGGTCTCACTACAGTCTTGTAAACCTCTCCTTTAACTCTTGCTGCTATTCTTTCTGTCACAAAGCACCACTGACACTTGTCTCCACCCACTCCACCTTGCCTGCACTCTTCTTCACCTCTCTTGTGTTCTGTCTGTTGCGTTGGTTGGTTGGCCCTAGATATTTCAACTCATCCACCTTCACTACCTTTACTCTTTGTATCTTCACCATGCCACCTGCCTCCCGCTCATTCACACACGTTTTATCTTGTTTCTACTGACTTTCATTCCTATTCTCTCCAGTGCATACCTCCACCTCTCCAGGCTCTCTTGCACCTGCTTCCTACTCACCACAGATCATAATGTCATCTACAAACATCATAGTCTACGAAGACTCTTGCCTGATCTCATCTGTCAATCTGTCCATCACCACTGCTAACAAGAAGGGGCTCAGAGCTAATCCCTAATGTGGTCTCACCCCCACCTTGAGCTCATCTGTCACTCCTACTGCACACCTCACCACTGTCTCACTGTCCTCATACATGTTCTGCATCATCCTCACATACTTCTCTGTCACGCCTGACTTCCTCATACAATTCCACAGTTCCTCTCTTGGCACCCTATCATATCTCTTTTCTAGATCCACAAAGGCAGTGTAACACCTTCTGACCTTCTCTATACTTTTCCATCAGCACTCTCAAAACCTATCTTCAACAACCCTTTCCCATAACATTGTGGTATGGCTCATCAACTTGATCCCGCTGTAACTGCTGTAGCTTGGCACATCACCCTTATTCTTAAAGATTGCTACCAGTGCACTGCTTCTCCATTCCTCGGCATCCTGTTGCTCTCCAAGATTGTGTTAAACAATCTGGTTAAAAAATATCCACTGCCCTCTCTCCTAGCAGTCTCCATACCTCCACAGATATGTCATCTGGACCGACTGCCTTTCCCCTCTTCATCCTCTTCATAACTGTCCTTACTTTGCACTTGCTGATTCACTATCGTTTCTCCATCTGTCCTTTCTCTTTCATTTTTTCCTCTCATGTTCCTCATTCATTATCTCTTCAAAGTATTCCTTCAATCTTCTCAACACACTCTCTTTACTGGTTATTATATTCATTAAATTAATCAGTTCAGATAAAATAAATGCAGTTAGTAACTTTAGGATTCATGCAGATGTGGAAAAACGACAGTCTCAACAGTGCATTTAATTCAGTATTAGACTTTTAAAATGTAAATGAGCTAACTCGCTCTTCTAATCACGCACTCAATTTTGTCCCGACATATGACATAGAAACTGAACATTAAAACAAACGAAGAAATCCATTAGATGTCAATCTTAAAGTATTGTAACTACATTTAAGGAATTAAGTCCACTGTTATTTTTTCACGTCCAAAACAATATAGAGCAGCTACTTAAACTTCATTCCCACAGAGGTCGATTTTCTTATTAATAGTTTTGCAGCACCAGTGTGTGTGATGCTGTTTACTGTGGCTCTGGTAAATTCACAAATGTGTGCCATAAAGCAGATAATGCATAAGCTGGAAATGAAATGCCATTCCACTGATTTAGATGACCTTTGTTTGGCCTGGAAAAATAATCTGCTACTTTATAGAGAAGTAGTGTGGGAGGCAGAACCTTCAGCCATCAGGCTCCTTTCCTGTGGCACCAGCCTCCAGTTTGTATTTGAGAGACAGACACCTTCTGTACTTTTAAGATTAATCTTAAAACTTTCTTTTTTGATAAAGCTTGACTGGACCTCTTTTCGCTCCCCATGTGTTTATATGCTAATGCTGCATGTCATTAATTTTTGTTTACTCTCTCCTATAGTTTTGTTTTGTCCTTGTCTCTGTGTGTTCACATTTTTCCTAATCTCTTTCCTCTCACCTTCTCAACCCATTTTGCTGCCTCTCTATGAGCCTGGTTCTGCTGCAGGGTCTTACTTCTATCACCGTGTTCTTGCTCATAGGTGATTGTTGGAGTTTTCTCTCAAATATTATCGGGTCTTTACCTTACAATACAAATTGCCTTGAGGCAACTGTTGTTTGAACTGGCGCTATAAAAATAAAATTGAATTGATTGAATATAACTCAGTCTTACACTAGATGGAGCCATCATCCCACTCAATCGTCATCCTGCATAAAAGGCTCCTTTAGGAATCCTTCCATTAGCTTTGGAGGCTTGAAAACCTTACTTTTTTTCTTGATGAAAGTGTTTATATCATGTGTTGTAATCATTTGTTTTGTTCAACAGCTTATGAACTTAGGCTGATCTCTTCAAAATTTTGAATGGTACTCCACTGGATGTAAAGTAGAGCTTCTGCACATCAGAGGCAGATACAATAAGGAAACCATGGTCCATGTAACAAGATCTGGACCTGAGTTTAATATCAGTCCCGTCATCCTTAATAAGTCAGATTAGGACTTGGAGAAAATGTTATAATAACAACACAGCATATGAAACTGAATCTCTGAATCTCACCTTCAAGTGCTGCTGCGCTGCTTACACCCCAGACAGACCCTGGCTTGATTTTTAGGTGCACACACACACACACCTCCTTTACCCTCCTACATTTCAACCGCCTACCTCAAAGGCACCATCTGCCCTCTGCCCCCACTGCAGTCTGTGATATGTACCTCCAGTCATGCAGAAAAAGTCACAGCGTGCGTCTGTGAATTTCTGCCCATGTTCACGTTTGTACTCCGTCTGTTTCACTGTAGTTCACTGTCGTTCAAGCAAAGTGAGCCCAAAGAGGCAAATATCTGAACCGTTGTGCCTTTTAATTCCAGAGTCTCTTCTTATGCTTTCTCATCCTGTCCTTTCTCTTTTTGTCTTTGTAATACTTTAATTCCATGTCCCTCAAATTATAGCTGAAAGAGAAATGGCAACACTCAGAGGACTTAGCTTAATACACCAACCCCACTTATCAGTGCCATTAAATCCTCTTGGCATTTCAAAACAGAGCCCTGGGTCTACGTTGAACCTTTTTATAAAATACAGCAGAGAAAATTAAATTTACACTCCAAAGATCACCTATATGGAGACTTTTTTAATGTTTCAAAAATGTGCTACTGTTGTCATCACGTTTATTGAATGAATTTTACTAATTGTGTACAGTGGCTTGCGTAAGTATTTGCCCCCTTGATATTTTTCTTATTTTTTTGGCATTACAACTTGTAATTTAAAAAAAAAAAAATTGTATGAACATTTTGCGCATAGTCCAAAATGTGATTTTTTAAAAATATCTAATTAAAAAAAAAAACAGAAAATGGTGTGTACATATGTATTCACTACCCTGCTATGAAGCTCCTAACTAAGATCTGGTGCTACCACTTACCTTCAGATGTAACAATCAGTTAAATAAAGTTCACCTGTGTGCAAACTAAGTGTCACATAATCTAAGTATATATATAGACCTGTTCTGTAAAGCCCCAGAGTCTGCAACACTAATAATCAAGAGGCACTACTAAGCAAGTGACACCGTGAAGACCAAGAAGCTCTCCAAACAGGTCAGAGACAAAATTGTGGAGAAATATAAATCATGGTTGGATTATGAGAAAATGTTGAGAACTTTGAAAAACACAGGAAGCACCAATAGATCCATCATCTCAAAATGGAAAGAATATGGCACCACAGCAAACCTGCCTAAAGAGGGCCATCCACCAAAACTCACAGACTGGGCAAGGAGGTCATTAATCTGAGAGGCAACAAAGAGACCAAAGGTAACCCCGAAGGAGCTTGAAAACTCCACAGAGGAGACTGGTGTATCTATCTAGAGGACTACTAGAAGCTGTACATGCCACACAGCTGGGCTTTACAAAGAATGGCCAGAAAAAATCTATTGCTCTTAGATAAAAATAAAAAAGCACTTCTAGAGTTCACCAAGAGGTATATGAAAGACTCCCCAAACATATGGAAGGTCTTCTGGTCAGATGAGATTAAAATTGAACTTTTTGGCTATTTGAGAAGATACTATGTCTGGTACCGTCCCAACACCTCTCATCACCCCAAGAACACTATCCCCGTAGTGAAGCATGGCAGTGGCAGCATCATGATCTGGGGATGTTTGTCATTGGTAGGGACTGAAAAACTGGTCAGAATTTAAGGAATGATGGATGGTGATAAATACAGGAAAATTATTGATGAAAACCTGCTTCGATCTTCCAGGTATTTGGGACTGGAATAGAGGTTGAGCTTCCAGCAGGACGATTACCCTAAGCGTACTGCTAAAGTGACTCTCAGGTGGTTTATGTTGATCAGTACTAGCTCAAAACAAAGTTAGTCAGCACATATCATCCTTACTTCCATTAGAATAATTAAAAAGTTCTTTTACTTGTCTTTGGTTCTATGTCTTTGTTTCATTGAAAATAACACTGTTATTTTCAGCCTTTAATAGAGATTCATCTGATACAAAGCACTTGGCTTCCTTGCCAAAACTTTTCTGCTGCCAAGCTGACCTGTTAGCACTAATCCATGGATCCCTGACAAGCTCTTGTGTAATGTATATTAAAGCTATGGCCAGATGATTTCTAGTGGCTGCAATCATCAGGGTTGATAAAAAGCTAATGGGTCGTTCTCTTCTGTTTCTCATCAGTTATGTTGAAAAGTTGGCAAGGTCCAAAACTAGCCAGTTTTGCACAAAAATGTGTATTCATTACTTAACTATGCATCATTTTTAGCATGCAGTTAACATTTGCTGTTTATCTTTGTTTACTTAAATGCCATTATCACACACATGGAGGACTGAATTGTGCTAATTATTTTTTTTTATCTTCTCAGAGGTGAGAACATGTCATTTTTATTTGTATTCAGATAAAAGGCTGCTTAAAAGACAAAGTCAAATGTGTGACAGCTTTCCAGCAGTGACATATTAAAAGTAGCAGCCAGCAACTCAAATCAAGTGAAAACAAAGTGGCTGCATCTCACAAACATAAGGCTCAAGAGGAGACAGTGGCCTCATTTAGTAAGCTGTTGTGTTAGCTCAGTGGTTTCTTCAGCCTTATCAGACCGTTTCAGAGTGCATGGTCTTCTCTCATGAACTGCTCCCCATCAGACCTACAAAACTCACCAGTGGGGCTGCAAAAGAAAGCCTTAGGCATGAATTCATTACAACTTTCACACATTTTCACGTTGCTTTTTAGTGGATGTCTTGAACGTCACATTTGCTGTAATAAGCGTTATGGCAGCCTATCTACACCGAACAGGTTGAAGGCACAGCGGCCTCTCAGAGCTCCAACATTAGGGAGGTGCATGGAAAAGGATGGCTAATCGATTAGACAGACTGGATTCACTGAGCTGAGTCACAGGGTGACTATGTAGGCAAAGGAGGACATCTGTGTGTATGTGTGTGTGTGAGGAGAAAGACGAGAAAGTTGTCTGATTCCACTGAGAAAGTGGTTACCTACGTTGTCAAAATAAGGTAGTTCTGAAGACAGTATGTGCAGTAATGATGCGTACTGATATGATGAGAAAAATGAGTTGGTGGAATTAAATTGGCTAACTGCCCACGTTTTTTTTTTTTCATTTTTAAAAATTTAGCAATTTAATTTTTTTGTTAAATTTAAAAATTTGTGTAGTTATTTACATTTTGCAGCATGGCTCTGTACTAAAACCTCCCCATCCTTCCATGTGCATTTTTGCAAGGATAAAGGAGGGATAAAGGCTAAAATGGGGGTAGCATACCTCCTGTATGCACACACAAAAAGCTAGAGATGGGGAGAGCTGCAGCGAATCTCATCACAGAACAGGCATCAGTGATAACAGAAAAAAAAGCTGATAATGTCACACACAGCACAAAATGGAGGCGCTGAGGTGGAGATGGGCTGCAAAGCAGCTTGCAGATGTAAGGCAGTTTTATTCAAGTTAAGCAGTTTATAAAGTGTACTATATATGAGATTTGCCAATCTGATGCACTGAAGGCTATCAGCTGAGGTATCTTGATCAGCCATTTAAATTAACTGGTCTGCTGGGATTTCAGCTGAGTTCGACTTCTCTGCTCAGTTTATTTAGTCAATTTGAATGCAGAAAGCCCATTAAAAGACTGAGAGACAGGAAGATAGTGAAGAGTGATTCAGGTCCTACATAAAAACGAGGACTACAAGTTTTAACTGGTAATATGTTAAATTGCTAGCACCTACTAAATTACTATAGCACTGCAAGAATGTGGAGTGGATTTTATCAATCGTTTTCCATTTAAATTATTATAAAACTTTATAGGTCTTGATGTGTAATAACACTGGGGGTTGAATGGAGTGGAACCTCTTGACTCATAAACTCAGCACGCAAAAGGCTTAATGAGACTTTTCAGTAATATCAGCTGAATTGTCTTATTTACACATCAACTTTTGTGTTAGCTTTCATTCCAATTACTTCTCTCACACAAGGTAAGAGACAATAATTTCATGGTACTTGCTAATGATTGTGCTCCTAAGTGTTTTATTTTAAACCACTATAATATGTATAAAGTATTTGAAATAAAAAATATTTTGTGAAGAAAATAGTTTAGCAATAACTCAACTGATGTAGTTAACTTCATTCTTTTACCAACCGGAAGCTAAAACATGCATTGCACTTACTTTCCAGTGATATATGGAATCTTTTTTGTACTTTTGTAACTTTTTCTGTCCTGTGATTCACATTCTTGACACTGTCTGACATAACGGTATTGTGGTCCTGATCCACCCACACAGCAAATGTACAGCTGAACTCAGAATATAAAAATGTTCACTATGTCTGACACTTAAAACATAGTTTCAAACACCCCCGCATGCCCTACAGCTATATAGTGGACACACAACTCCAGTCAATTGCATTTGTCATTAAAAAATAAAAATTAACTTTAACTGAAGCACGGCAAGTTTTGCTTACATATTGGAGAACATTTAAACATTTTCATTAACATTATTGACCAATATCTGATTTCATCAACCTCACAGTTTAGATACTTTCAGAAATGTTGCTTGAAGCCTGAAGACTAAACTTTGTGTTCACTGAGTACTTTACAGTTGTTGATCGTGAAAAGGGTGTAGAGGATGTAGAGAAATTCTTTATGACTTTCAGTGGTGGTGCAGTGTCTCCAATTATGATAATTAGTAGGGACGCAATATGACCTAGATGAATGTGAATTTCCAATATATCCACTATCCCTCCTCTAAACATGTCCAAACCATCTCAACCTTGCCTCTCTGACTTTGCCTCAAAACTTCTCAACGTGAGCTGTCCCTCTGATGTACTTATTTCTAATCCTGCCCATCCTGCTCACTCCCAGTGAAAATCTTGAACCTGAAACATTATCAAGTCTGCCATCTCCAGCTCTGCCTCCTGTCTTTTTGTCAGTCCCACCGTCTCCAAACCATACATCATAGCAGGTCTCACTACCCCTTCACTCTTAATGCTATCCTTCTGTCACAAAGCACCCCTGACACACATCTCCACCCACTCCACCCTGCCTGAACTCTCTTCTTCATCTCTCTTGTGCTCTGTCTGTTGCTTTGGTTGGTTGATCCCAAGTATTTAAACTCATCCACCTTCACTACCTTTACTCTTTGTATCTTCACCATGCCACCTGCCTCCCTCTCATTCACACACATGTACTCTGTATTGCTTCTACTGACTTCTACTGGCTCTCTTCCACCTCTTCTCTACTCTCACCACAGATCACAATGTCGTCTGCGAACATCGTAGTCCACGAAGACTCCTGCCTGACCTCATCTGTCAATCTGTCCATCACCACTACAAACAAGAAGGGGCTCAGAGCTGATCCTTGATGTAGTCCCATCTGCACCTTGAACCCATCTGTCACTCCTACTGCACACCTCGCCACTGTCTCACTGTCCTCATACATGTCCTGCACCACCTTCACATACTTCTCTGCCACTCCTGACTTCCTCATACAATTCCACACTTCCTCTCTTGGCACCCTATCATATGCTTTCTCAAGATCCACAAAGACACAATGCAACTCCTTCTGACCTTCTCTGTACTTCTCCATCAGCACTGTCAAGGCAAACATTGCATCTGTTGTACTTTTTCTT
>VUQH01081532.1:6406-17959 GCA_015106775.1 Etroplus canarensis | reverse complement strand
GTAGTGAAGGAGGACATGCAGAGGGTTGGTGTGAGGGAAGAGGATGCAGGGATAGGGTGAGATGGAGTCAGATGATTTGCTGTGGTGACCTCTAATGGGAGCAGCCGAGAAGAATACTGATAAGAATGCCCTTGCCAAGCTAAGTGAACATGAGCATCACCTTAATGAACTGCAAGCTGCTTAGAGTGGCAAAAACTTTGGTTTTCTGTTATGTAAGGTATGTATGTTTGCACATCAAGACTTTTGGTCTCAGATGGTTTTACAGTTGAACCAATTTATCATTGGTATGTGTCTTTGGCTTGCTCTAATGTGTACAAAAGTGCTACACAAATTACTTTGATTGTTTTATTGAAAAATGTGACTTGTAGCTACATTTAGTATTTTATTGGTACTTGATTCTAGACTTTAATATAAAATGCTGAAACATGATGTTTTGCTGTTAGTAGCTCTTCAGGTTCAAGTTCTTCTTTTTAATGCGATTAACACTCAGTGAACCATTCAATCAATCCAATCTTTGAAAGCACCGCCACCGTAAGCGCCTTAACATTCTGTGATGAAATGACCTCTGCTCACTGAACCTGGATGTTAACTGGGCTGTTAAACACCTGACAGTGATTAGTAGGAGATTCTAAATTCTGCAGGCTGAAAAGAAAACAGCTTAAGCCAGAGATGTGAAAAAGCAAAAGAGCTGATCGCGAAAATCAAGAAGTATTGATCGGTGCGGTTTCCAAGCCGAGTTAAACTCGCGATCTCTCTTTGCAGGATAGCATTAGCCAAGTACATCCCGTGTCTGGGTGTCCTACTCTGCGTTCGTCCTCGCGACCTCCGCTCGGCCAGCAGCAGCTTCATGTCCACGCGTCGCTCCACTGTGACCAGCCAGACCTCAGACATTAGCAGCCAGTTCAGGCGGCACAGCACTGGCAAGTCCCGCCTCTCCTCGGCCTCTGACAGCGAATCGGTAAGCTCGAAATGGTTTACTTATGGAATAGAAAAAAAGGGTAGACGTTCAGGTGCGCGTGTCTTACCTCGGCAGGGTTTGACGGACACCGAGGCGGATATGTCCAGTTTAGGCTCCAGACCGGCCAGCCGCCAGGTCTCCTGTGACATCAGCAGGGACACCGCCGAGCTGCCTGACTTCAAACCCTCCTCCAGCTTCAAGTCCAAGTTGAAGAACCACGACTCAGGCATCTTTGAAAAGGTAACGTCTGAATCATGTGAGGATCCAGTTGCTGACACCAAAGGAGGAAAAAACCTCAGCTGCTAAATGTAATCGTTTATTTTAAAAACTGAAAAATGAAAAGTGCAGACATAACACAAAGAAACCAAACAGAGTAGATTCAGAAATAAGAGGGCGCTGCAGTGATGATCAGACAAAGACACAGACCACACACCACAGAGACGATAACGAAGGAGTGATGAGAGCACTCCTGAGATGTTCTTCAATAAAAAGGAGTGAATGGAGCTAAAAGGATAAAATCAACATTTCTGCCTGCTTTCAGCTGCTCAAATCCAGCAAGTAGAATGACTATCATGACGTGTGCAACCCCATTTCCAAAAATGTTGGGACGCTGCCTAAAATCTAAATAAAAACACAGCTCAATGATTTTCAGATATCATAAACCAATATTTTATTCACAAAAGAACATAGAGAACAAATCAAATGTTGTAAGTGAGACATTCTACTATTTGATAAAAAATACCAGCTTATCTTGAATTTGATGTCAGCAACATATCTCCAGAAAGTTGGACTGATCCATGTTTCCCACTGTGTAGCGTCTTCTTTTAACAAGCGTCCATAAACATCTGGAAACTGAGGAGACCAGCTGCTGGACCTCTGGGAGAGGAATGTTGTCCATTCTTGTCTGATATAGGATTCCAGTTGCTCAGCAGTCCTGGGTCGTCTTTGTGGTATTTTGTGTTTCAGTTGGTGAGAGGTCTGGACTGCAGGCAGGCCAGTCCAGCACCTGGACTCTTCTACTATGAAGTCATGCTGTTGGAATAGCTGCAGTATGTGGTTTAGCATTGTCTTGCTGAAATATGCAATACAGTGCTCTGGAGGGGAGCAGATGTTGCTGTAAAACCTGTATATACCTTTCAGCCCTGATGGAGCCTTTCCAGACGTGCAGGTTGCCAGTACCATAGGCACTAATGAACCCCCATACCATCAGAGATGTAGGATTTTGATTGGTAAGGGGATGTAGGGCAGGTGGAGAACAGGCAGGCCTTCATCGTGGGTTCCCATTGGTGTTATCCCAAAAAGGCACTGACCCTGGTCAGTGATTACTAACTGGTCACCTTTGTTTCATTTCCTTTTTCTGTTTAACTGAGCGCCTTCTTTTGTGTAGTTTTTTAACCTTGAGATATTTGGCTGTGTTATATTCTATTATTATCTTACAGAGATATTTTGCTTTATTTAAGCTATTTTGTGTTTAATGATTTGGTTGCTGTAATGCAGGAATTCCCCACGATTTGGGAGAAATTAAATATATCGTGCAGCCAATCCAGATGGCTGATCATTTGACTTTAAACAGAGGGAACATTTGCATATTTAGATATGAAGACGATAGGAATTAGAAGTGTGTTAAGAGGGTGGCATGGTGGAGTAGTGATTAGCACCACTGCCTAACAGCAAGAAAGTCTTGGCTTTGAATCCACCAGCCAGCTGGGGACCTGTCTGTGGAATTTACATGTTCTTGCCTATGTGGGCCCCCTCTGGGTACACCGGCTTCTCCGTTAGGTTAATTAGCGATTCTAAATTGGCCACAGGTGCGAATGTGTTGTCGTCTTTTCTGTGATAGACTGGTGACCTGTCTTGGGCATAACCTGCTCCATGACAGTTGGGATAGGCTCCAGTCTGGGTTATATGGTGGCCAAGTTAAGCTGCGGCAGCATCTTTTTTTTTAATGTTAATTTGAAGCTGGTTTTTTTGGCTCTGTAATCTATTAAAAGTGTGTCTCAGTTTATCCTCTGTTCTTTTTCTCTGAATCTTCTGTCATATTTTTGTCTTTATTTGTTCAATTAAGTTTGATGAATGGACCTCTGGTTTGTGTCCTTATTAGATTAAAGTTGAATTTGGGAATAATAAACTCTTGGTGTCCAGTGGCAGGAGGATTCAAAGAGTGAGTATTGCAGTTATTGTAGGCTGACGTCCATGTGTCTGTTTTTCATGCAGACGTCCTTTGACATCGATATCGCCGTGGCAGGAGCCAGTGAACGCAGCAGCAGCATTTCCAATGTGAGTACGGTTTTACAGCTGATGAAATGTAATGAAAGGTTGGTTAACACCAGCCTTTTGCTGTTTGTCCAAAAATACCTCATTATCATAACACAACAAAACTCAGTTTATTAAAAGATATCGTCTTTCCACATCTTAGATATTATTTTGTGATTACTATATATGGAGTACCCCATTGGTTTCTGGGCATTTTTAAGCATTTTGGCCACCGCCATGTTTTTTGTTTGTTTTGGAGCCAGATGTGACCATATTTGTATGAGCGGGTGGAGTGCCTAGCTATGAGCTAACGCTAGCTCGTGTGGTTATCCAGCTGCATCCATAGCCTGTATGGGAGCATCACACAGACACAGGGCATCCAAACAAAATCCTTGAATTTTACTCACCAAACCTGGGACACAGCCTTAGTTAGTGCAATTAACCATACAGCAAGCCATATTATTGGTCAGATAATTGCATTAAAATGCCCATCTGTCACTCAAAGAGGCCACACCCCTAATAATGCAAATTTTGAGCCTCAATACAATTTAAACAGATGAGTTACTGAAACATGTCTCCATCCTAAGATGCCATGTTTGCCTCTACTTCCTGATATGAGTGTCAGGAGCTACAGATAAACTGTCTCCGCTCACGCCAGTGTATAAAAGTATATCATTTGCATATAGTCACACTCCTGTCACTGTGATGATGGATTTAATGGTGCTCTGTGGGATTTTCAAAGGTTCAGATATTTTCTAACAACCCAACCCTGGTTTCTACTTCTCCACAGCTTTGTCCCTGAGCTGTTTGGACATCTCCTTGGTCTTCATGGTGTGTCTTGCTTGGTGGATCCTCTTGATTAGTGGTGTTGCAGACTCTGGGGCCTTTCAGAACATGTGTACATAAACTTAGATCACGTGACACTTACACTGCAGACAGGTGGACCTTATTTAATTAATCATGTGACTTCTGAGGTCATTGGTAGCACCAGGTCTTATTTAGGGTCTTCATAGCAAAGGGGAGGAACACATATGCATGCATGCAAACTTTTGCAGGCTGCTGTATATATGTTTATTTCTGCAATAAAGTTGGACATTTTAACTTAGGAGTATGAGGGGACTGACTTACTCTTGGAGCCACCTTCTATTGGACATTAGAGGAACTAGAGTTTTCTTTTTGGCTATTCAGCATTGGCTTAATTTTTCCACCTTGGAGGTTAGAGGAATTTTATATGGAAGTAAAAGATAAACTCTTGAATAAGGGTGTCCTGACTTCTCCTGTGGCACCTTTTCCTGTGGATTTGAGTGTTACTTTAATCAGCTGTTGATTAGTTCCGGTATTAAGGATGAACTCAGTAGCATTTATCTAATCTGTCCTCAAATTCCGCATACTGTACTATAAAAGCAATCAGTAAAATGAAAGCAGTGACTTAATAGTTGCATGTTGATGATTCTGTCTTTATCAGAGCGGTGATTTTGCAGGCGGACACTTGACCAGAGGTGCGCTTGGTCGAATCCCGAGCATCGTCGTCACCTCCGAGTCCAGCCCCTTCCTTCCCATTGGACGAAGTGGTTCTCGCACAACCCGAACCAAGACGGCAAACAGCAGCGGCAGCAGCACAGGGGCGGGGTCAGGGTAGAGCTCCGCCTTCCCCATCCACTTTAACACCTGACCACCTGCAGCCATGTGACCAGCTGAGGTGCAGGCAGATATATTGTCCTGTAGAGCTCACAGAAAACCATCAAAGAATCTTTCGCTCTTTTTGGAAATTGCAACTCTATGTGCTCGTTTTTAGATGGAGATTAAGTCTTTCCAAACCAAAGGTGGAGTTTTTACCAACCAAAAACTATTGCATTACTTAAAGAGCAACTGAACACATAAACGCCGCAAACTGTGAAGCTGAATTATTGGCTAGGTTTGATTTGGGATCTATAATTTCAATAACAATTTAAATTCAAACATTAGCCAATCCTAGCCAAGATGGTCTAGCCACTGAATTACTTCACACGATAAAGGGTGCGGAAGTTTATTAGCTATACTACATGGACAAAAGTATTGGATCACCTCCACAGTCCACCTACAGGAGCTTTTATGACCTCCCATTCTAAATCCATAGGTATTAATATAGAGTTCATCCCCCTTTGTAGCTAGAACACCTTCCACTCTTCTGGGAAGGCTTTCTACAAGATGTTGGAGTGTGTCCGTGGGAATTTTGTCCATTCATCCAGAAGAGCATTTGTGAGGTCAGACACTGATGTTGGATGAGAGGGCCTGGCTCACAATCTCTGTGCTAGTTCATCCCAAAGGTGTTGGATGGGGTTGAGGTCAGGGCTCTGTGCGTGCAGCTCAAATTCTTCCAAACTCATCGTAACATAAAGAGGCCTTCCCCAAACTGTTTCCTTGAAACTAAATTGTCCGAAATGTCTTGGTAAGCTGAAGCATTAAGCTTTCCCTTCAGTGGGACTAAGGGGTACAGGCCAACCCCAGAAAAACAACCCTATAGCATTATCCCTCCTCCACTAAACTGTAGTTAAAGAGGTAATGTTCTCCTGGCATTCACCAAACCCAGACTGGTCCATCAGACTGCCAGACAGAGAAGTGTGATTTGTCACTCCACAGAACATGCTTCTGCTGCTCTAGAGTCCAGTGACGGTGTGCTTTACATCACCCCATCCCATGCTTGGCATTGTGCTTGGTGATGTAAGGCTTGCATGAAGCTGCTCAGCCATGGAAACCCATGCCGTGAAGCTCCTGGTGCACAGTTTTTGTGCTGATGTTAATGCCAGAGGAGGTTAGGAACTCTGCAGTTACTGAGTCCTCACACAATTGATAACCCCGTTCTATAAGTTTATGTGGTCTGACATTTGTTGGCTGAGTTGCTGTGGTTCGCAAATGCTTCCACTTTTCAATAGACGGTTTGCCGACGAGTGTTGAGAATTGGCACCTCCTAGTCTGAGGCCATGGTTCTCAGTTAGAAGAGGGAAAGGTGCCCACGCCTGGTCAAGAACAAGTTGCTGCAGCAAGTGGAGGAGGCCAAGTATCTTAGGGTCTTCTTCAAAAGTAAAGTGCGGGTGGAGCTGGAGATTGACAGATATATTGGTGTGGCATCTGCAGTGATATCAATGCTGTACTGGTCAGTTATGGTGAAGAGAGAGCTGAGTGTGAAAGTGAAGCTGTTGAGTTACTGTAGTGACGGTAGTGAAAGAAGATTATGGATACAAGTGGCATAAAATGAGCTTCCTCTGAAGGGTGTCTGGGCTCTTCCTTAGAGACGGGGTGAGGTAACTGGTCATTTGGGAGGTGCTCAGACTAAAACCACTACTGGAATTCAGCCATGGAAACCTATGCTATGAAACATAAGAGATTTGAAACTCTGCAGTTATGGAGTCAGCAGAGTGTTGGCACCTTTTGCGCACTATGCTCCTCTGCACTCGGTGACCCCGATCTGTAACTTTACATGGTCTGACACTTGGTAGCTGAGTTGCTGTGGTTCCTAAATGCTTCCACTTTATATTAATCCCACTTACAGCTGATGGTGGAATATCTAGGAAGGGAGAAATGAG
Source organism: Etroplus canarensis (assembly GCA_015106775.1). Lineage (NCBI taxonomy): Eukaryota > Metazoa > Chordata > Actinopteri > Cichliformes > Cichlidae > Etroplus > Etroplus canarensis. The sequence goes on along the minus strand of VUQH01081532.1, from coordinate 11,185 downwards.
CTCTTTAGAACCACCCATTCTTTCACTAATGTTTGTAAAGTCAGACTGCGTGGCTAGCTGCTGGGTTTTATACACCTGTGGTAATGGGACTGAATCAAACACCTGGATTCAATCATTAAGAGCTGTGACCCAATACTTTAGTTCGTATAGTGTAACTATAAAACTTAAAAGTTTTGGTGCCATTTAGCTAGGTAATAGACATCTAAAGATAAAATGCCACCTGAGTCTTGTGGGTGGAACCTTCACATTCCAAATTATACTGACAGAAACAGTAAAAACCCTGCCTGCTTCGTCTGCTTGGTAACCCACCCTCAGACAGAGCCCCGCCCTGCACTGCGTTGATTTCTGCTCTTAAACGTCCTGTGGTTGAGGTGAGGCCGACATTAGAGCGAACATGACTGCGTCATGTTTGTTTTTCTCAGCAGGTGATGCAAGTTTAAATACTATCAAATCAGCTAATGCAAAGAAAGTGTATTTTGTGTTGAGTTGCTCTTAAAGTACACGTGGCTCTAGATTAGCACTGGTATTTTCAGTTTGCTCTAATCTTTCAGTATGCTGCAGCTGAGCAAGAATCTGAAGGTGTTTTTTTTTTTCAGCTTCTGCATCAGATTTTCTGTTTCCTAGTCAAACTGAAGGAAAAATGCCTCTTATTGTTGTATATTCCTCTTCAGGTGAGTTCCTCTGTGAGAAGTGGAGGTCCCTGAAGGCTCTGCCTGAAATCTTCTTTTGTTTCAGGAAAAAGGATATTCAAGTGGACTTTGTATTGAGCTGGAAAATGTCTGGCACTGTCTTTTGTGATTCTTCTATAAAGCCTGTAGTTTCCTGTTCATGTTCTTATCTTCTGCTTTTGATTTAGTTTTCCTGCTCAGACCTCAGCGTGGCGCTACAGGTGAAACAGGTTTCGGGTTCTGCTGGTCAGCGTTAAAATGTTAATATGTAAAAGCCAAACTTCTGTTGAGTAAACCAAATGCCTTCCAGTTGACCACTGGCTAAATCACATTAGGTTATGTATACTCCATCTAAAGAATTTAAAACTGCAAGACCAACAGTGTAAGGAATTTTTCATATGTGCTGCTTTTTGCTCATAGATTTACCTCTATTATCCCATAAAAATGTTCTGTGTTTTCCTATAAAGTTCTTGCTTTTAACTTTTCTGCTTTTATCCCATAAATTTGCCACATAAATTTGATATTTTTACCCCATAAAATTGCTACTTTTTCCAGTAAATTTGCTGCTTTTTTAACATAAATTTGCCATTTTTTCCCCATAAATTTCTGTGTGAAAGATCAAAAGAGTGATATGAGCAGAGAAATCAGAGTTGCAGCTTTTATTCCCTGGTAGTCACCTCTGGATATGTTAAACATGTTTTTGGATCAAACCACCCAGCTTTTACAGTGAATGTTTTTAGCTAAATTAAAGCAAAAAATACTTCATATTTGGCTGCATAACACCTGCTCACATTACCTGCATCAAGTCTACAACCCACAGACTCCACCAGATTTCTTCTTTCTTCATTGGTTCTGCCTTTCCAGTCTTTTACCACAGCATCTTTTAGCTGTCTATTTTGCAGGGTTTCTCCTTTCAGTTGGGTTGGGTTAGTATCTGCTGATTGACTTGGCCAGTCTAAAACCTTCCATTTCTCCCCCTGATGAATCCTTTGTTGAGGTGGCAGTGTGTTCTGGATCATAATTAAGTTTCTCCTGATTAGTTTGGCTGTATTTCTTCATAAATGGGCTGACATGTTTCTGTAGACTTCTGCGTTCCATTATCAATAAAAATGACCGGGCCTGTTCCAGAAGAAACCATGCTAGTCCGAGCAATGACACAGCCTCCACCATGCTTCACAGATGAGCTTGTATATTTAGGATCTTGAGCAGATCCCTTCTTTCTCCATACTCTGGGTTTTCCATCACTTTGGTAGAAGTTCATCTTCATCTCATCATCCATTAAACGTTATTCCAGAATTGCTGTGGCTCCTCTCTGGACTTCTTTGCAGATTCCAGTCTGGCTTTCTGATATTTCCTGCTGGTTTGCATCTTCAAGTATGGCCTCTATGATGTTGTTCTCCAAAGTCTTCTTAGAACAGTGGTTATGATATTTCCACCCCTTCTGTTTTTGGAGATTCTTCATGATGTTACAGACAGTTGTTTTGGGATTTTTCTTCACTGCTCCCACCAGTTGTGTGTCATCAGTGTTTCCTTGACCAGTTGATTGCTCAGCAGACTGGTGGTTTCCTTCTTTTTCAGGACATTCCAAATTGTGGTACTGACTATGCCCTATCGCTCTCATGGATTTTCTTTCTTTTATCAGCTTCAGGATGGCATGCTTATCTACCACAGACAGCTCTCTTGTCTTCATGTTGGTCTACCCTTCTTAACCACAAATGCAGTCTGCACAGGTGAAAGCCAAAGCTTAAACTGAGAGCAGATATCCAGGGCAACATCGTGATTTACCCATCAATCGTACATGACACATCTGAGATGCTTGTCCCAATACTTATGCTCACTGTAGAAACTGTGCGGTTTGATCCAAAATGTGTTCTGTTCTGTGCTGTTTACCAATACCAGGGAATAAAAGCTGAAACTCTGATCTCTCATTCTGACTGACACATCAAAAACTATACAATTATTTTCCAAACAGTCAACCAGGCCTTTCTCCAAAACATGGGGTTTGGGTTGTCACCTATGATGGCTTAGACCTCAGAGTGTTTAAAGTGACCATTTATGCTCTAAATTTTTATTTACATTGCAAAAAAATGTATTCTGATCCTTTATGCTGTCCCCTCATTTATCTTTTTAAAGAAGCTCTTTTAGCTCCTGTCTCTTTGAGACGCCTTCCCTCAAAGCCTGCTTCTTTCTGATTGGTTAACCTCCTTCTGAGGGGCAGCACCCAGTGCTCATCAGACAAGGTAACATTTACAAAAATGAGAAAAAGCACAATAAACGCCTTTTAAAAAAGCAGCTGGAAATATGAAGTTGCTTTTATTTATCACAGCTTGAAAGTTCTTAGCAGATTTGGCGAAAAAAACAAAAATAAAAAATTTTGATATTAAATCTGCCCTGTTAATCTTTTTAAACCAGTCTAGTGAATGTTATGCTGTGCAACCAAAGCTTTGTGTGTTCCAGCTGGGAGGTGTTTATCTTGAACAACCGTATCTCAACCAGGAACCACTAAATCAGAAAACTTTCCAGTGTTGATGGTTATCGAGAGTCCACTTTGTTAAGGAGAGGAGCACATGTTGGGAAGTTCTTGCAGTTTGCCTCCAGACTTTGTGTGAAACACATCCCTGACCTCACACTGTACAGAGTTCATTTCCAGTGAGATTGATCAGCACTTTACAAACGTCACACTGCTTCTTTGTGTTTTCTCTGTGAATCCTGAGAACCTGATGCCTGCAAAAGCACTTTTGTTCAGAACATATTTCAGTGTTTCGTGTTTTAAAGTTAAAGATGTTCATTTTCTTACTGTTTTTGCAGCTTTCTTTCCTTTTGTTTTTCTTCCTTACATGTTCAGGTCCTGTTTTGCTGAAGGCCAGTGTTGTGGGATGTGACTGATGTTTGTGTGGGGGGGGTTAAAAGTGAAAAAGGCACTGATTGTGACGCAGCTCTGAATAAGCATCTGACACGTTGGTTTGAGTTCTTTGAACGTTTCCCAAGAGTTCGAATGTTTCTGAAGAATAAGTCATGATAGCTTTTCTGCTGGGAGGAAACCTTGAATCCAAGCAAGTCACCAAATCCAACAGTTAAACTGGGTTAAACAAAATGTGCCATTTTTTCTCATCAATTTGCTACATGTTCCCCATAAATCTTACCCCCAAAAATTTTTTCTCTATTTAGAATTTTTATTTCTATAAATTTGTTACTTTTCTGTGTAAATGTGCCACTCTTCCCCCAAGCATTTTCCACCTTTTTTAATGTAACGAAGCTGACGTTTTTCCAGAAAATTTCCAAATTTGTCCCAGTGATTAGACATTTTTTTCTTGTAAATTTGACACTTTTTCCCTATAACTTTGGTGCCTTTTTTCATTAAATTTGCGGCCCTTCTCCTGTAAATTTGCCTCTTTTAGATGGATGCTTTTTTATCCCCATAGGGAAAATTTCCCCATAGTGTGTTGCCATTCTCTTGTAAAATTGCTGTTTTGTTCTCACAAATTTGCCATTTTTTCTCAGAAATGTGTCATCTTCATCTCAAAATTTACATTTTCTTTTAATAACTTTCCATTTTTTCCTCTAAATTTGCTATTTTATTCCCATAAATTTGTCATCTTTTTCTCATAAGTTTGTTGCCATTTTCCCATAAATATGTCACTTTTCCTCCATAAATTTGGCCCTTTTCCCTGTAAATTTGCCGTTTTTTTTCCCCCCAAATTTGCATTTTTTTCTTATAATTTTGTTGCCTTTATCCCAGTAAATTTGCTACTTTAGTCCCATAAATTTGACGCATTTTCCCCCATAAATCTGTCACATTTTTTGATAAATTTCCTGTTTTTTTCCCCATAAATCTGTCACCTTTTTCTGTAAATTTTCTGATTTTTTTTTTTTTTCCTCTTATAGGTCTGGCATCTTTTTCTGTAAATTTCCTATTATTTTTCACAAATCAGGTGCCTTTTTCTGTAAATTTCCTGGGGTTTTTTTCCCATAAATCTGTCACTTTCCTTTTGTTAATTTCCTGATTTTTTTTTTTCCCCCATAAATCTGGCATCCTTTTCTGTAAATTTCCTGTTTTTTTCCCCCATAAATCTGGAATCTTTTCCTGTAAATTTCCTGTTTTTCCCCATAA
>VUQH01081529.1:0-15944 GCA_015106775.1 Etroplus canarensis | reverse complement strand
AAACAACATTTAATGACATTCAGCAGTAACAAATAAATGCATGGGGAGTGAAAAGAGGTGGGTGGAGAAGAAATGCCCAGCACATCATAAGAAGCCCCCCAGCAGCCTAAACCTATTACAGCATAACTAAGCCCTAACTATAAGCTTTATCAAAAAGGAAAGTTTGAAGCCTGATCTTAAATGTAGAGAGGGTGTCTGTCTCCTGAATACAGACTGGGAGCTGGTTCCACAGGAGAGGGGCCTGATAGCTGAAGGCTCTGCCTCCCATTCTACTTTGAAAAACTTTAGGAACCACAAGTAGGTCTGCACTCTGAGAGGGAATTGCTCTGTTGGGAAAATATGGTACAATGAGGTCTTTAAGATAGGATGGGGCCTGATTGTTTAAGACTGTGTATGTGTAGAAGGATTTTAAATTCAATTCTGGATAAGAGAAACCATTATACCTTTTTATCATCCAGTTTTTCTGCTGGACAAAATCCATGCAAAAACTCTTAATGGACTGTGAAGGGCAGGGGGCTCAAACCTGTGGTTCCAGAGCCACATGCGGCTTTTGTCCATCTCCAGTGGCTCCTTGTGACTTTGAATAGTTGAACGTGAAAATAGAAATGTACAGTGGTTATATTTTTTAAGATTTATTTGCTTTCACCTCAGAGGCTTTACTGGTTTCTGAAAAAGGAAAATAAAGTTACTGGGCTGTACTGTAAGTCTTATTTCTTACAAAAAGTAGGCTACTTTCAGTTTGATTCCTTTACACAACCATAGGTAGGATTCAGAGTGGCTTGCATAGCTTTAATCTGTCTTAAAGAATTCTGCAGAGCAGTTACATGTGGTACAAAATGTAAATGACACCTATTAGTATTGCCCAAAGATTGATCTGTGACTGAGCTGTTCCATGTGTCTTGCACCTCAATACATATTTTTTTACTACTCAAAAATGGCTTTTTTGACAGGAAAGGTTACATGCAAACATAAACTGAAATACAGCACATAAGGAAAAACTGAGTTTGTACAATTCTACAGAGCTTGAAAGTCAATACTGAGTATGAGCACCTTTGTGCTTCAGCACAGCCTGAACTCTCTTATTTAAGCTTTCTTGTCACTTCTGTAAGTCGTCTTCAGGAATAGTTCTCCAGGCTACTTGAAGGACATCCCAAAGCTCTTCTTTGGATGTTGGCTGCCTTTTGTTTCATTCCCTGTCAAGATGATCCCACAATGCTTCAGTAATGTTGAGGTCTGGGCTCTAGGAAGGCCAATCCATGACTGATAGTGTCACAATGTGTGTTTTTCTACCCAGGTAGGCTTTCAGCGCATTGGCAGTGTGTTTGGGATGGTACTGCATGATGGATCAAAACCTGACTTGGACAACATCTCTGACACCACTGGCTGAAATGTATCTCCGAACCATGATGGAGCCTCCATTGTGTTTTACAGATGGCTCAGTTACTGTTGTACCTCTCTCCTGTCCTCCTCCATGCATACTTACGACAATTTCAACCAAAGATTTTAAGTTTGCATTCAGCACTCTGTGAGACCTGTTGCCACTGATTTTCAGTCCAGTTCTTGTGTGATCTGGCAAACCTCCACCTTTTCCCTTCCTTGAGAATGGCTCTTGACAGCCACCCTTCCACTGAGACCATTTCTGATGGTCTCAGTGGAAGTGAACACTAGGATATGTGTCATTCAAGAATTTAAAATGCACTTATTTACATTTTGGGGGGATTGGGAATTTTACAGATGTTCTTCTTAAAGTCATACTCTCCTTTGATCAACAACTATTAATCATTTTTCCATTTAATACATCTTTCCTACTGGGTGTTATCTTATAAATTTATTGTGGCCTTTTCCATGTAATAGAAAGTGTTGAAAGGATTGGGAACAGCAATCGTTTCTTACAATGTGGCAGCGAACGCACCAAACTTTTGTGCAAACGTCATCAACATGCGTCCTGTAGCGTTAAATTGTAATCAAGTTACCGCAGAGTCCAAAGAATCCCGCTGAATGTTTTCCAAATCAAAACAGGAATCCAGGCACACGCTGGGAGGGGGGGTACTTCACTCATGGACTACTGAAACGATATCAGTTTATCACGTGGTTTTCTTACCATACAGATAAGTTTAAGACTCAGTGCAGCAGGGGCGTTTCCAGGATTTTTACATGGGGTGGCACAGGGGTGGGGGGAGGGGCAAGACTAAGGTATGGGGCCTCAGCATATTGAACCAGAAATAAAAGCAGTCATGAAAATTAGCATACAGAACACTGGGTATGACTTTTAAGATAAGATAACTAACATAAGATAAGATAAGGGAGGGGCTCAGAGTAGAGCCACTGCTCCTCCATGTGGAGCAGATGGAGGTGGTTCGGGCATCTGAGCAGGGTGCCCCTCAGGTACCTCCTAGGTGAGGTGTTTTTTTTGGGCATGTCCCGCTGGGGGGCGGCCCCGGGACTGGGCATCGCACCTTAAGGCCCGTTTACAGTACTGCGTTGGCAGCACGTAGGGAACTACGGACCTGCAGAGCCAAAAATATGTGGTCACAACCGGACTGAGGCTTGTAGGAAAAAGTGCTTTGAGTGCTCAGTTAGAGCAGAAAAGTGCTGTATATAAGCACCAGTACATTTATCATTTCCCATTCCCCCTGCGTCCTAGCTCCATCCACTATCCCTCCTCTGAACATGTCCAGACCGTCTCAGCCGTGCCCCTCTGACCTTGTCTCCAAATGTCTCAACCTGAGCTGTCCCTCTGATGGACTAATGTCTAATCTGATCCATCCTGGTCACTCCCAGTGAAAACCTCAGCATCTTCAGCTACGCCTCCTGTCTCCAAACCATGCATCATAGCAGGTCTCACAACCATCTTGTAAACCTTCCTCTTTCACTCTTACAGAGCCCTTTTCTACAAGCCTCACTCACCCACTCACACACCCTTTAAGCTTATTTAATTTATTTTGAACTATCACACACACATTCACACTCTGATGGATGCATCAGCAGCAGTTTGTTGTTCAGGCTCTCCGCCCAGGAGCCCGTAGACTGGAGGAGCCGGGGATCGAACCGTCAACCCTCCTGTTGGAAGGTGATCCGATCCATCTCCTGAGCCACGGCCACTCGTCTCCACCCGCTCCACCCGCTCCACCCTGCCTGCACTCTTCTTCTTGATGGTAGACCCCCCGCCTCCCCTCCCCGAAACGACACTGCCCAGCGGCAGACCGGCCTTTATTGTGAAGGTCAGGGACCGGAAGCAGCCTGTGCAGCTGTGTGCGGTTTGATGCCGGCCTGAGCCGGACTCTGAGGCGGATCTTCATCTCCAGACTTGCAGAAGTTGTGGCTCTTCAAAGGTAACGCAGCTGTGGCGGTGACGAGTTTGAAAGTGCGGCAGACGTTACAGAAACTCCGGCTTCACGGTAACAAACGGCTTCGTTTGGCACGGAGACGGTGCCGCGAACAGATGCTGGCTGGCTGCTAGCTTAGCGTAGTTAGCTCACTTTTTGGGGGAGTGAAGAGGCAGAAAAGAGGACAGCATGTCTTTTGTGCTGCCGGTCTGTTTATCGTGCGGCTCCGCTGGTTTCCTGTCGTAAACGTTTGTTCTCCCCACCTTTTTTTTTCTTGTCAGAATGTTCTGGAATGTTCATTAGAATGTAGAATTGGCACAGTTTGGGGCATTTCTCCCTTAGCGTTCATTTAATAAACACACAGGAATGTTCTGCAGAGGGATGCGGGCTTTTACTTTGAAAGCGGCCAGCTGTGTTTTTGTCTGCACAGTCAGTGTGGTTACAGCTGAATCCACGCGTGAATCCTCCACAGCTTTAAGCCGGCTGTGTGTGTATTGCCTGTGTGAGGTTGTTGGGTGTTCAGGGCTGTGCTGCAGTGATCGTGTCCCTCCCTCAGCGGTCCTAAAATCGGACCAGAAAGCTGCATTTATGCCAGGAAGTATGCTTTAAACCGTTTGAATGACCTAAATCTGTGTCTTTGTTTGTTGTCCTCCTGTGAGAAGATGTGGACAAGTTTGTCTGCGCTGATCGTTAAAGGTGTGGAGACTCCTGCTCTTTCTTTGCAGCTGTAGGTTTGTCTGAAAGGCCTCGGGGTGCATAAAGCAGAGAGGATGTTTTAGGCCAATCCTAACAAGCCACATATATAAATGAGGCTCCTAATGTGACATGCTGGCTTTCCAGCTTTTATCTTTTGCCTCTCTCGCTATAAAACTGGGACAGCAAGTGGAATGGCTGCAGGGTTGGGTGGACTAGGTACACAAAAGTACTGGGCCACGTACACAGGAGATTTTGGGCGCCGGTTCACAACAAAAGTGGCCTCAAGGCACTTCGCACTGTAAGGTAAAGTCCCTACAGTGTTAGAGAGAAAACCCCAATAATCAGACCATCCCCTATCGGCAAGCACTTGGCGACTGTGGGAAGGAAGAACTCCCTTTTAACAGAAAGAGACCTCCGGCAGAACCAGGCTCAGGGAGGGGCAGCCGGGGCAGGTGAGGGGAGAGAGAAGACAACATTTAATGACATGCAGCAGCAGCAGCAGCAAAAGCATGAGGAGTGAAAAGAGGGTGGGTGGAGAAGAAATGCCCAGCGTATCCTAAGAAGCCCCGCAGCAGCCTAAACCGCAGGCCAGGGGTTTCGAACCTGTGGCCACATGCAGCTCTTTTGCCGATCTCCAACGGGTCCCTGAAACTTTTACAAAAAAAAACAAACTAGATGAATATGATGCGGATTCCTAATCCTAAATAAAGTCTTCAAGGAAAACGGAGACTTTAACAGTGGAAACAATTTTGGTCATTCTAGCTGTAGAATTATATAAAAGTGACAAAAACTTTGTAATATTGTAAAGAAAATGCAAAGCTGAAGTACTGATATTTGCTCCATTGTATTTTCCCCGAGGGGTCACCACACTGGAATTGAACCAGGGGCCTTTCAGTAATCATAAATGGCCCACTGAGGAAAGATATATTTCATTTAACCCAAAGTTGATAAATTGTTCTATTAGAGCAGGAAAAAGATTAGTTGAACACAGCAAACATGAAGCTAATGTTTAATATATTTTAATAAGTAGACATTATGAGGCTCAACTATGTTTTGTGGCTCCATACGGATGTTTTTGAATCAATATTTGATATAGAGTGGCTCTTTTGACAGTCAAGGTTGCAGCTGTAACAGCTTCCACTCTTCTGAGAAGGAGGTCCACACGATTTTAGAGTGTGTCTGTGGGAATGTTTGCTCATTCATTCAGAAGAGCATTTGTGAGGTCAGACGCTGATGTTGGACAAGAGAGCCTGGCTCGAAATCTCCACTCTAGTTCTTCCTAAAGGTGTTTCTTTGGGTTGAGGTCAGGACTCTGTGCAGGCTAGTCAAGTTCTTCCACACCAAACTTAGGAAAGAAATTTCATGAACTGACTTGATGCAGTGATGGCATCCTTGATTTTAGGAGCTTGATTTTACACACCCGTGGCAATGAGACTGAATTCACAGTTTAAGACCCAATAATTTTGTTCATATAGTGTACTTAATAAATGAAGGACTAATCTTTGTGCCTTTGTGCTTCAGTTCCTTTAGTTCTAGATTATTGAGAGGACTGATGATGGGGTACAGGGTTGCCCTCGGGGACCAGCGGCCTCATTTTCTCCGACTTACGCTGCCACTACTGCTCCTCGTCATCCTGCTTGGAGTGGTTCGGGCAGAGGACCGAGACTACTACAATCTGCTGGGAGTCAGCAGGGAGGCGACAACCAGAGAGATACGGCGAGCCTTTAAGCAGCTGGCGCTCACCATGCACCCCGACAAAAACCCAGTGAGTCACCCAACAGTCCAGAAAATTAGCCAACCACTGAACAATCCCATCAAATCCTCTAAAACCCTGACAAAACCTGTGCTGATGAATTGTTTAAGGGGGACCCCTTGGCACACGAGAAGTTCCTGCAGGTCAATCGAGCCTATGAAGTTCTGAAGGATGAAGACCTGAGAAAGAAATATGACAAGTATGGCGAAAAAGGGCTGGACGAGCAGCAGGGAGGGCGCTATGAGAGCTGGAACTACTACAGATATGACTTTGGTAAGTAACCACAGGGACGCGGCAACATCTTTTACAGCAGCTTGTTCGTTCAGTAACTGTATCTCTCTTCCTGTACAGGCATCTATGATGATGATTTGGAGATCATCACCCTGGACAGTGGAGACTTCGGTAAGTCTCTGATTAAGCGTACAAATGAGAAAGCCGTTTTCCTGTCAGAAAGAGCGATGCCATCTTTTTATTTGTGCTGTAAACAGTGTTCACCTCTTAGCGTAAAGCAGAACAGCCGTGCAGCTTTATCTCTACTCTTACATGGATTATCAGTGGGAGCATCAGTGACGGCACCACAACACAAACGCTAAATGTGTGAAAGGGGGCAGTGAACGGGTAGTGCCTCATGTGTTTGTCTGTGTGTGCACTTCAGAAGCAGCGGTGAACTCTGGAGAAATCTGGTTCGTCAACTTCTATTTTCCACGATGCTCCCACTGTCACCAGCTGGCTCCAACGGTAACACGACACTAAAATGCACAAACCCACTCAGCATTCCTTTTGAATGCACCCTTTCATGATTTAAAAACAGGTGCTATTTTCACTTTCACCTTACATTTTTGTCTTCCTTTACCACAGCTGTAGAAACTCCCAAGCCACTTTGTTAGGTACAGAAGGGGAGTATATGGTGGTCATGAAGGGATGGACATAGTCAGCAGCAAAACTCTGGTAGACTGTGGTGTTAAATGATGCTCAGTTGGTACCAAGGGGCTAAGAAAATATCCCCCACACCCTTACACCACCACCAGCTTGAACTGTCTATAACAGACTGGATGGATCCATGCTTCCATGTTGTTTACACCAAATTCTGACCCTATCGTCCGAATATCACAGCAGAAATTGAGACTCATCAGATCAGGCAACATTTTTCCAGTCTTGTTGTCCAGTTTTGGTGAGCCCGTGTGAATCATGGCCTCAGTTTCCTGCGCTTAGCTGACAGTAGTGGCACCTGGTGTGGTCTTCTGTAGCCGTAGCCCACCTGCTTCAAGGTTCGATGTGTTGTGCGTTCAGAGATGCTCTCCTGCATACCTTGGTTGTAATGAGTGGTTATTTGAGTTGCATCTCAAAGCGTCTGGCTGTTTTTCTATGGCATCAGCAAGACATTTTCACCCAGAGAACTGCCGCTCACTGGATATTTTCTCTTTTTTGGACCGTCCTCTGTAAACCCTCGAGGTGGTTGTGCAGGAAAATCCCAGCAGATCAGCAGTTTCTGAAATACTCAGAGCAGCCCGTCTGGTACCGACAACCATGCCACTTTCAGAGTCGCTTGAATCACCTTTCTTCCCCATTCTGAGGCTTGGTTTGAACTTCAGCAGGTTGCCTTGACCATGTCTACATGCCTGAATGCATTAAGTTTCTGCCATGTGATTGGCTAATTAGATATTTGTGCCGATAAGCAGTTGAACATGTGTACCTAATGAAGTGGCTGTGAGTGCATATGGATTTTTTAAAGAACCATTGTTACTTATTTGTTGCAGTTTCTTAGTCAAGTTGTAAGATTCCAGAGTTACAAGTTTAATAAATGTGATCTTGACCTGTGTGTGTCTCAGTGGAGGGAGTTTGCCAAGGAGATGGATGGAGTGATCAGGATTGGAGCAGTGAACTGCGGAGACAACAACCATCTCTGCAGGAGGAAAGGAATCAACAGCTACCCCAGTCTGTATATATACAGAGCAGGACAGGTTTGTTTGCTACCTTTTGATCAAAATGTGTGAATTATCTGAGCTTTGAAATTTCATTTAAATAATATTTTTTCCATCCTGAGTTAGCTGAAGCACCCAAGCCCAACGAGTCTGCACACTGACCTGACAAAGCTTCCAACATGGATAAGTTGGTGCACCGTCGGGAACTCAACAAAATAATGGAAAAAGCTTGAAGCAGATTGCTGAATGTAATGAGGGCGCTGTTCAGTTGTAGTAGCATCCAGTTTTCTGTAATTAACAGTATTATATAATGTCCCTTTAGTATGTAAATGTACTTTAGTGTCGAGACTAGTGCTCATGAGTTACTGTTACTGTAAAAATGTATGTTAAAGTTGGGTTGAGCTTCTCAACACCAAAGGCACAACTCACTGAGTGCCTCTGGCGTTGTCTTTTTATCTACTTTGTCAGCTTATGAATTAATGCTGCTAAACTCGACCTGACAGCTTTATTTAACATCTGCTGTGTTGACTGGTTGTCAGTAATTGTCAGGAATTGTTTGTGTTTCTGTAGAGACCAGAGAAGTTTAATGGGGAGCGCAATAAAGACAACCTGGTTCGCTTTTCCATGCAGTTCATCACTACAACCGTCACTCACCTTTGGCAAAGTGAGTTACAGGCTGCTTCCACACATCTCATGCATTCCTTTTTGCGTTTAGACGAACTAGCTCTGTGCTAGTGAGCAATCTGAACAGAAGTGTCCTCTACTGAATCAGCTACTGTTTGGATGTTAGAGTACCTGCATGTTCATCTATGTTCTTTGGATTTTTCCATGTGGATTTGTACGGCCGTTTGGTTATCGAGCTGGTTAGTGTCGTCTGGAGTGGTCTGACCTGTGGGTGCCCTTGTGCTTTTTCTAGGTAACGTCTTCAGTGAGATAGAGAGCGCATTCTCGTCGGGGCTCGGCTGGCTGATCACTTTCTGCTCTGACAGTGGAGGTAACACACCTTGCCTACTGAAACAGTCAGTCTGTGTGAGTTGACCAGTTCCTAACAAACTAAGGCTGCGTTCACACTGCAGGTCTTAATGCTTAGTTCTGATTTTTTTCTGAGATATGATTATTTAGCGTGTTCATTTACATCATAATTTAAATGCGACCACCATCACACTCCAGTGTGAACAGTCTCTGAAGTGACACGCGTGCGCAGAAAACATAACATCACACGCAGCGCGCTGTGTTTATAGGAGTAACTGGATGCTACGCATGTGAGTACAGCCTCACTGATGATACGTAGCTGATTTAGGACCACATATGAGGATTTGTGCTGTTCAGCCTGTCTAAAAAGATCAGGTATGGGTCACATGTGGGCAAGTGTTGTGCAAACACTGTGTTGGTGGGGGAGGGTAGTGTGGGTCATTCAAGATTCAAGAACTATATTGTATTGTACACTGAGCAGTGAAATGCCTGCTTTGCGAGTTTTATTCACACAACTAAAATAAACAAACTGAAATAAAGGAATAAATAAATATATACCGTTGGCTGCTCCCTTGTATTCTCCCCAAGGGGTCGCCACAGCAGATTAATGCACATTGGTAATTTGGCAGAGGTTTTAAGCAGGATGCTCTTCCTGACGCAACCCTCCATGGTGAGAGGGTCTTGTGTCCCCAGCTGAAATCGAACCAGGGACCTCTCGCTTGTAAGGTGGATGTGTAAACCACTACGCTACAGGGACACTGAATAAATAAATCTATGTAAATAAATAAGGCGAGTGCTATGTATGAAAGTGTAATTTAATCAGAACGTATTAGTTGCCATTAGTTGTGCAGTACGTCCTCAGTGGTTAGACTACTCTGAGGAGTACACAGACAGATGTGAGTAATGCTGGGAGGTAGTCTGAAACTTTATATCTAACCTAAAATTAGAAATACAACAAAGCAGGTAAAGGAAAAATATATTAAAATGCAACTTTTCCAATTGGCTCACAAAGTGAATACAATAAGGATCAAAGGAATCTTCATAAGTATTGTCTCATGCAACAGTCTTGGTATATTCTTTTATTGTGTTTAATCTCACTGTTATTTCCGCTGCTGTTCTGTCTGGTAAACCTCTCTGGGTTTCAGTAGGGATGCATCCATAGATTGGAACACCTTTTTGAGCCATGTCTGATAATTCTGGCGATTTTTAGCCACTTCAGTTCATATTTTCTCTTGTGTGAAATTAAACTAACAACTCCAGCAAAAGTGACAAAACCTGTCTCTCAGTATATACTGTCACTTCATTTTCTCTGATGTAGTTTCCATCATATTCACCAAAATCTGCAAAGCTTGGGACTTACTCATAACTTTCCTTTTCTCTGCTTTCTTCCCATGCATTGGGTAAAAGGGAGTCTAGAAAGGTGCATGGTTCTGCAGAGCCAGTAAAAGTGAAGGACATTGTCTCAAGATGTGGGACAGAGGGACAAGTGATATAAATGCTGACGATATAAATGAAGTGATATAAATGCTGATGTAGATGATGGAGCATGGAGACTGACTTCTACAGTCGCCATGCTGACTTGTCCTTGGGCAAGACACTGAACCCCAAATTACTCCCGATGCATCCATTAGAGTGTGAATGTGTGCACGATAGTTAAATGCACCTAAGGGCATAGAATCAAGCTCTGTATGAATGTATGGGGGAATGAGGCCTGTAGTAAAAAGCACTTTGGCTGCTCAGTCAGAGTAGAAAAGTGCTATAAAAGCACCAGTCCATTTACCATCTTCTCCCACAGAGTGTGCTGGTGTTATCTTGTTTGTTGTTTAATGCTAAAAATCTCTCCGTGTCTGTCTCTTTTTCAGATTGCCTGGAGCCAAGAACGAGACAGAAGGTGGCAGGAATGCTGGTGAGAGCACAGTAGAAATATTATCACGGGGTTTCCCGCAGCTGTTTATAGCAGAGTCTGCCCGCATCAGTGAAAAATATGAATCCTCTCTGCTCACGCTCATGCAGAAATAAATCCACGTTAAAAACTTGATGGAATATTTTATACAGCAGTGCAGGGAGCGGAAAACGGTAGTAGTCTGCAGCTGTTTGGGCCTGTGACTGCTCAGAAACTGCATTTTGGCACTTCAGCTAAGAAGTGCACTGTATGGACAGGAGTATTGGGCCAGACCTCTTAATCATTGAATTCAGGTTTTTCATTAAGTCTCAGGATCAGGTGTATAAAATCAGTCACGAAGTCTACAATTACAAAGATTTAAGATGTTCAGATCAGAAATTACAACACAAACACAACACTTTGTGAAGGCAGATAAGTCACAATCTTTTTCTTCTTTCGGCTGCTCCAGTTAGAGGTCGCCACACGAACTCATCTGCCTCCATCTCACCCTATCCCTTGCATCCTCTTCCCTCACACCAACCCTCTGCATGTCCTCCTTCACTACATCCATGAATCTCCTCTGTGGTCTTCCTCTTCTCCTCCTGCCTGGCAGCTCCATCCTCAACATCCTTTGTCCAATATGTCCACTATCCCTCCTCTGAACAATCTGAGTCTCAATAAACAGATGAGACAAAGCCTCATCAGACAGACTGACTGACCAAATCTAACCCAACTGACAAAGACTAGAACTAAGGACATTTCCTGTATATTTTTATTTTTTTTACTGTCCTAAGCCCACAATGTCATTTTAGTTGGTTTTGATTTTTCCCAAAAGTCTAGTTTTTATTTCAGTTAATTACAATTATTTTTCTCAGGTAGTTTTAGTTTTTAGCTTAGTTTTAGTTAAGTATAATAACCTTGGATGGATGAGTCTGGGTTTGCAATTGCCAGGAGAATGGTACCCGCCTGATTGGAATGTACCAACTGTACAGTTTGGTGCAGCAGGGATAACGTTTTGGGATTGTTTTTCTGGGTTTGGCCTGGACCCCTTAGTTCTAGTGAAGGGAAATCTTAATACTTCATCTTACCGAGATAGTTTAGACAATTCTGTGCTTCCAACTCTGTGGGAACAGTTTGGGTAAGGCCCTTTGCTGTTCCTGCGTTACTATGCCCTAGTGCACGAAGCAAGCTCCATAAAGGCATGGTTGGTTGAGTTCAGTGTGGAAGAACTTAATTGGCCTACACGAGCCCTGATCTCAACCCCACGGCTCACCTTTGGGATGAACTAGAATGGAGAATGTGAGCCAGGCCCTCACATCTAACATCAGTGTCTGACCTCACAAAGGCTCTTCTGGATGAATGGGCAAATTTCTTACAGACACTCCAAAATGGTGTGTGGGTGGTGGTGACTCTGTTTTAATGCCTGTGGATTTAGAATGGCATGTCATTAAAGCTCCTCTATATGTAATATGTAAGTGGCCCAGCACTTTTTCTGAAGCCTGGGGCAGGATTTTTTACTGTACACAAAATAAAAGTTAGGAAATATAAATACTTATGCTTCATTGTACAGTTTCTGTATTTTAGGGTGAAAATTATCTGGTATTAAGCTGTGGTTGTTATCTGGGAAATTGAGATATAGCTCTAATTTTAATCAGGTGACACGTCATCAAAGATTTGTACCGAGCCTGTTTGATCTGTTTGTAACTACTCTGTGTGTGTGTGTGTGTTTGTGTGTCTGAATATAGGATGGTCTAGTTAAGGTGGGATGGATAGACTGCATGACAGATGAACAGCTCTGCACAAGTTTCCAGGTAAGGGTCAGTAGTACTGCAGTCCTAGTACTGCTATGAGATACTTCATCCTTGTGTAGTTGGGCTTAAATTGAAGATGAATGAGAGTATCTTTTGCATGGAAGCTGAGGTAGATATAGTCCTGTGAAAACTAAGGAAACCTTACTGCTTCCTTAGGAATTAAGAGGGCTATTAGCATTCAGGTGCTGCTAATCAAATGCACTTGATTAACTGACCATCAGCAGGTACCACCACCTCATTAAAAGCACAAGTTTTGACGTTTTGCTGGTCTGGAAAATTCAGGTGTGTGTTAACACAATGCCAGAGTCTTCCCAGGAGTAGACGTCCCAGCAAAGTTGCCCCAGGTAAGGGTCAGTCTGTCCATTGCTCAGAGAAATTGCAGAAAACTCAAGAGCTACAGCTCACACTCTGCAGCATGAGCATGTTAAAGTTCATGGCAGTAAAACTGGAAAAAGACTTAGCAAGTATGGTTTGTTTGGTATGGTTGCCAGGAGAAAGCCTCTTCTTTCTAGAAAGAACATGACAGTACAAACTTAGGTTTGCAAAGCTACATCTGCACAAAGCACAAGACTTACGGAACAATGTCCTTTGGGCAGATGAGACCAAAATGGAGATGTCAAGCACGGTGGTGGAGGGGTGATGATTTGGGCTTGTTTTACAGCCACAGGACCTGGGCACTTTGCAGTCATTGAGTTGACCATGAACTCCTCTGTATATGAAGTTGTTCTAGAGTCAAATATGAGACAGTCTGTCCTTCAGCTAAAGCTTGCACCAGACTGAACCATGCAACAGGACACTGATCCCAAGAAAAGCAGAAAATATCCAGCATAATGTTTGAAAAAGAAAATAATCAAGTTGTTGCAATGGCCCACTCAAAGTCCAGACCTCACCCATATGAAATGCTGTGGTGGGACCTTAAGCGAGCTGTGCATCAACGAATGCCCACAACCCTTCATGAACTGAAGCATTGTTGTAAAGAAGAGTGGGCCTAAATTCCTCCATAGCGATGTGAGACACTGATAAAGTCATACAGAAATCCATTACTTCAAGTTTTTGCTGCTGCAGGTGGTTCTACAAGCTGCTGAATAATTTTTCACATGAAGAGTCCTATGAAAGCTTTTTTTCCCATGACTGTATTTGGTTGTGAATGCACCATGTGCTGCTTTGAACTCACTTTAGATTCATCTCATTTTTCCCAGCTGTTGCTAAGCTGCTATTTGCCTTTAATCCTTCTGCTGGGTTTCAGGTGACCACTGGTGCAACTGCTTTGTTCCCACCTGGAAGTACTTTGGCCAAAGAAGGCAGTGTACTGGTAAGACAGAACACATTACGGTCTGTGTGTGGACAGTAACGCACTGCTAGTACTGACTCCATGTGCATATGTTTCAGTGGCTGAATACTTTGGACAGTAAAGAAATTTACAGTCAGGTCATGAGCCATCTGCCTGATCTGGAACTTCTGACCAGTGACAGTTTCCAGGTATTCACACTATATATACAAGCCACAAGCACTTGTAATGCATTACAATAGAAAATACAGTACTTCTGATAAAGTGTGACTTCTTATGTCTAGAGCAAATTGGCCCATCATCGCTGGTTAATCAGTTTTACGTTTGGAGACAGAAACTCCGCCTCCAACGAGTACAAGAAGCTTCAAGCCTTCCTCCGAAATGACCACATACAGGTACCTGTCTGCCTGTCTGCGTCTCTGCATGTCTCCGCCTGCCTGCCTGTATGTCTGACTGTTTGTCCTTCCAGGTTGGCAGAGTAGACTGTATAGCAGACTCAGAGCTGTGTCAGTCTCTCTACATACATAAGCCCTGTGTGGCCGTCTTTAAAGGATTGGGAATCCACGATTTTGAGATCCACCATGGTCAGTACTACAGTTGGACAGTACTTCTGCTGTAAACCTGTGTTTCTCCTTGTTTTGTCCAACCAGCAGTTGATTCTTAAATATATAACATTTTCTAGCATTCAAGACTTAAAAAAGGTTGGCAAGTTTGCTCAGAAAACAGCAATTAATTGATCATTAAAATATGTGGATATTAATTTCCTGTTAATTACTAAATCAATCCAGAGGGAGTTTGCCCACCTGTCTAACTTGTGTGTTTTCCGTAGGTAAAGACGTCTTGTACAATATTGTGGGTTTTGCGAGGGACAGCGTTCGCGCTCATGTGACCACCCTGAGGCCGGACAACTTTCCTTCAGACCGGAAGGAGCCGTGGCTGGTTGATTTCTTCGCGCCGGTTTGTATCTGTCTGCTCCAATCATGAGATCGATCAATGATATGCGTACATACTTTTTTTTTTTTCAGTTCTTTTCACCTGCACAGACCACAGCAGTACTACTGTTTTTATAACCGCCCAGCACGGCACGTGTCACGACACTTTGCTGCATTCTTTCTTACCAGATTTTAAGTAACTCTTTTTTAAAGTCATTTATGTATTAGGTTTCTTTTTAACAAATATACTGTTTCTCCTTTTTATAAAAACAATTTAACCTTCTGGGGCTGACAAACGTTCTGATGCGTCCAGATCACATGACTGCAAATGACATCACGTAGCTGCAAGAATCTCCGTTTCAACTTGGGCTGGAAGTGCAGACTGCAGCTTTATACCAGTTAAACTGTGTTGATGAACCCAATAAAACCAGACGTGATAAATTATTTGTGTTCAGTGCAGGACGGAATGGTAAAAAGGAGAGCGCTTGCTCTTTTGTATTTTTCCCAAGGGGTCGCCACCTTAGTAATTTGGTTTTACACTGGATGCCCTTCCTGACACAACAATTCATGGCGAGCAGGGCTTGTGTCCCAACCTGGAATTGAACCAGGAAGAAGAAACCCCTCTCACCCCTTACCCTATTGGTGGAAAAAATGCACCACATCAACCAATCAAAACTATGGCCTATGGCACATCGTGGTGTGGCTGCTGCCTTGGCCCGTTCTTCCTTGCAAAAGAGAATAGATCTCTATTTAAGCACTTGATATTAAATGAAATATATACCGGCTCATGTTCGCTATCAGTGGGTGAACAGTCCAACGCTTGGTGAATTCTGAGCCGATCAAAAAGCGTCATCGCTATGAACTGTGAACACACCATAATCGACCTTGTTTTGGAACATCGTGTATTTTCTTAGAGTACCAACTCTATGTTTTTGTTCAGAGTTCACTGTGTGTAAGTTATGACCTTGCTTGTTCAAATTATAAGACAACATAACCAGCCAGGACTGGGTTCTGTGTGCTAAGAGACAGGCTACATTTTCATTTTCTGCTGTGTTAGATACGTGCCTGAAATCAACATCCATGCACTTCTGATTATCACACTGTTTTGGACAGTTAAGCCTGTCCACATCAATAATAGATGGCCAGTTACAAACGGTTTCATGTGAGTTCACCTCTGTACAGGGCAAGGCCCAGCCCAAGAAGATAAATGTGAACTGATTCCTGTGATCTGGACTCATTCTGGCTGAGTTCCTGTGAGAGCTTTTGTCAAACTGAGTCCAGCGCTGCTATACTTTACCTGTGACCACAATAAACATTTTTGTATGTTAACAGGAAGGTTTCTGGTCTGTTCTTGGGCTTCCA
>VUQH01081528.1:0-22509 GCA_015106775.1 Etroplus canarensis | reverse complement strand
GTTTTTAAACATTTCAATAATTTTCTCACGTATTTGTTGGCAAACTGGCGATCCTCGGCCCATCTTTGCTCCTAAAGGACTAGACCTTTCTTGGATGCTGCTTTTGTACCAAATCATAATTACAATCACCTGTTGACATCACCTGTTTCAAATCACGTCATTATTTAACCAATTTACCTGATTACTAGCCCTAACTTGCTCCTGTCCCAACCTTTTTTGGAATGTGTTGCAGGTCTGAATGACAGGAAAGGATGTATATTTACAAATGAAATGAAGTTGACCAGACAAAACATGAAATATTTTGTGTTCATATTGTCTGCAATGAAATACAAGTCAAAGTAAATTCAGAAATCACTACTTTCCTTTTTTATTTGCTTTTTCCATACTGTCCCAACTTTTTCTGATTTGGGGTTGTAGGAGGAAAAAGGGAAGAGAGCAGAAGGTTCATGGGTGTAGCAAAGGAGGACATGAAAAGGACTGGTGTGACAGAAGAGGACACAAGGGATAGGGTGAGATGGAGGCAGACGATCTACTGTGGCGACCCCTTAAGGGAAGCAGCCAACAGAAGAAGTAGTTTGAAAGAGTATGCACTCTTAATGAGTTTTGGCTGAACACATCTGCCTGCATGAATAACTAGCTGAAGCACACATTTCTAACAAACTTCTCAGGCCCGCCACTTTCTGGTCTGTTATGGCATGTAGGTAATGTTTTATGTAATACAGTTTACAAGCTTGTGGGAAACAGTATTGAGTAAATGTATTTTTCTTCAACTGCTTGAATCAAAGCAACAAGAGATTCAGATCAGCTGTGTTAATTTCATGAACATGCACAAGTATGTCAAACTACTGTATCAGCCAGCTAGTTCTTCAGTAACTCCTGCTGCACACATACAACAGAAAAGAGGTTCTTGTTCCTGCATTGTGATTCTTTTTGAAAGAAGCCAGAGCTTTGTGTAACTGATAGAAAATAGCTTAGAGTTGCTGGAGAATGTGGTCAAAAAAGAAAAAAAAAAAAACACAAGGAGGTGTGGTGGGGAAAATAATAATATCTCTGGAGCGGTCTACTACTGTTTACTGAAGCATTGTGCAGTCAGAGCACATACTGATTTTTATCTGGTTTCATTTGAGTGCATTTTCTTCCTTCACCTTATTTTCCTCCTTTTAATGGTGTGGTTTTTTTTTCCCTGCCTGTCTTCTCTCCATCCTGCCTCTCAGAGGTAATGCTCACAGCTCAACAAAAGCACACAGTTTCTGTACCAAAGCCACAGCTTGTGAGAAGTCTTTTGTTGGCGCTATACAGCGTGATGTCATCTGGATAGTCTGGCTCCCTTTTGCTGAGTTGCAGCTGCTACAATGTACTAAAAGTGCTACTGTTAAACTGCACCATCCTGTGGGGAGTAACAGTACTGGCATCACCACTCAATGAGGCCTTGGAGCTCTTGTCACTTGTGATTGGAGCTGAATAATTCCATGAAGTCCACAACAAAGCTTGAATTATGGATATGATGGCAACCTCTGGAGTGATAGCTGTAAGAATAGCCATTATAATTACAGTTCATTACTGGAGCTTTGGTGCTTAGATTTACTCTGTGGAGCAGATACTGTATGCAGCTGCCACAAAGGCATTATTTTGAATGTTCAGCTGTTAATCTGAAGGCTTTGGCATAATGATTAGAAAAAGTTTTCGCTGAAACAATTTTTTCTCCCACAAGATTTCTGAGAGACTAACTGGACTAGACTAATATGATTACTATGTATAAGGCTCCAATATTGTGAGTGTTCTCTGCTTATTGTGTTATGAGACTTAATATTCACTCTGCATCTTACACATTCAATTTTTTAATAAAAATTTTGTGTCACTGTCTCCAGAAATTACTTTGATTGCCAGAGGGAGGAACACAAAAACACCATATAAAAGATTTAAGATTTTTTACAAATAGGCTGATATAATTTAAGAGCCAGTTTCTTTCCCCTTTTTTCCAAACTCCAGGGAGGTGCAAGGGAACCGGATGCTGCCCTCAGTGAAGGACAACAGCGGCAGCCATGGCTCACCTATCAGTGGCAAGCTGGAGGGCATTTTTTTCAGCTGCAACACGGAGTTCAACACTGGCAAGCCTCCACAGGACTCCCCTTATGGTCGCCATCGCTTTGAGGTGCAGGCTGATGTACTCTTCAACCCTGACACCAATCTGTACTTTGGAGATTTCTACTGCATGTATACAGCCTACCACTATATTATTCTCGTCCTGGCACCGAAAGGCTCCAGGGGTGATGAGTTTTGTAAGCAGAGGCTTCCTTTGCTCGATATCACCAACAACCGTTTCCTTACCTGCAAGCAGGATGAAGAGGGTGATGGTGGTTTGGTGTTTCACCACGCCCAGGATGTCATCCTGGAGGTGATCTACACAGAGCCTGTAGACCTGGCCTTGGGCACGGTGGCAGAGATCAGCGGGCACCAGCTCATGAGCCTCTCCACAGTAAACGCCAAGAAGGACCCCAGCTGCAAGACCTGCAACATCAGTGTGGGACGCTAGGAAAACAATTTAAAAAAAAAAAAAAGTAGGGAAGGACTAGAATTAACTGACCTCTGCTCAATGAAGGAAGTCCACTTGTACTGATGAAGCAGACCAACACATGCATGAAGCAGATTTAGTAGGCTGACACCAACATATCTCTGACACTGCTCTGTACTCTCAAAAGACCATCATTCCCAAAGAAGAGTGGAGAAAAACAGGAAGGTACACCACTCTGACACCTGCACCATTGTCTCCTCATCTGAAAAAGGGTTACACTAAAGTTGAAAACAAAAAACTACATAAAGAGCTCCTACATAAGGGTTGTCAAACTAAAATATGTAAACCCCGGACATCAACAATACAGATCCATTCGGCAAGTCACACTTACCAAACCCTTTAACTGTACTAACAAACATGGGCTGCTTTGATTCAATATCCTGTTTATCTAATCAGTTGTCCCATATTTCATTAATGACCTTTGCCTTGATCTTATTGATATACTGTTAACTGAGTGTCCACTGTCTGTGTGGACAATATTTTTTTTCTGATTACCTTGATTGTCTTATATTATTTTTTAAATGTTTGTCATTCAACAGTTGACAGATTGTTTTTACCTCCTACTAGTGGCATGGACTGGTACTACAATTTTCTAGGGCTGCAGCATTGATAGTCATCTTGATTTATACCAAAGGTATCAAAAACCACACATAAAACCGGTGTGGAATTTCAGCAGTACTAATGCAACAGCCTCTAAAATGTGTATTCACGTCAAGTCTTTGATGACCAAGTGTGAATTATTTGTTAACATTAAAAAAAAAAGAAAGCATGATGCAGTTCTGTGCAGCATGAGTTAGAAAGCTGTCAGTACCTCTGTCATAGCATCCTTTTCTGCAACATTCTTCTTTTATTGTAGTTCGTGCAAAGAAAGAAAGTAGAACCTTAAACTGTGTTTATTAGAATAAATGTGAAAAAATATTTATTTTTATTGATACATTCATATATTATATATAGATATAGATATATAGAAAACTATATAAACCAGAAGTGCACAATGTTAAAAGCTCTGATCATTGTCAACAACGGCATTTAGGGGGGATTAACTTTATAGAGGCAAAAAGGGGGGTAAACACAAATTTGACAGCAGATATAACTTGCACTATGATGCCGATGCTCACCAAAATTCACTATTTTCCAAGGTGAACATGCAAATTGAATGGTCACAATTTAGATCAACTATGTAATTCTTAATGCACATCATAGCACAATGTAGGACTAAAAACAGACATGCACAAACATTGCAGGATTTTCTCAGCAACTGCATTTAAGCTTACACATTTTTTGCCAAGCTAGCACTTTTAAATGCATTTTCCACATCAACTCTAAATGTAGTCGTCCAGCACTGTTTTGGTAAGTGTGGGAAAATGAATAACAAAGTGCCATATAATACATAAAAGTAATCTTAAAATTACTCCAATGTAACTAACACCAAGGTGTTAAGAGTGCTTCATTCTTGACATAGATTTGTGCTACATAACACGCTTGCTACATCAGGTTTATAATAAGATGCATTATGATTATTAAGGGATGTCTTTTTGGGACTGCAGTTAGCCAGCAGTCCAATCTGATTGTCACCAATTTCCTTCATTTTTCTTCATGTAAAGTGCATCTACATAATGAGCATGGCATGAAACAAGACCAGAACCACTGGCTTCACAACCTGATTTTTCAGAAATGATCGGGTTCTGTTATGTTAAAGAAAAAGTCCCACTGTGAGTAACTCAACTTGTCTTGGTTGAGTCCTGTTGTTTACTAAGCAGGGCCTCCAGTAGACGGAGCTTTGCTTTAAGGTTCTTATACTGGCAGTACTCCTCCGCCATTGGTCCACGGTCCTCCTTCTGACATGCCCTGTTAACAATACGCGGAGGATGGAAGATGCAAATAAAAAGCAAACTTTAGTTTGTAGTTTCCAAACAACTTGCAGCAGCTTCCATAACTGGTTGATGGTCCCTATGTTGCCTTACTCAGATAGCTTTGTACAGTGTGTATTGTAATTTAAAAAAAAAAAACTGACTGTATTTACTTTGGAGGACTAATGTGTACAGTACAAAGGATGTGTACAGTTCGGAGCAAACATCTGTCTCTTTCCTGAGCTCTCTGTGCTGGATTAATGTTACATGAGTGTGCATTACACTGTCGTACCATAACAATGGAATTTCTTTTGTGGATTTTTTCTTTTTCACGAGGCATTGTTGAAAACCAAATGTTCCAAGTTTATTAAAAGACAAAATAAAACTCAAAAGCCAAGTACTTTGGATGTGTTGCATGTGTGTTTTGTGTGTGTTACCTGCCGGTCTGTGCATAGAAATGGTCCTCAAACTCTCGAAGTGCTTGGTGAAGTCTCCGCTTCTCTAATCGAACCATCCGAAGGTGATCCAGTAATTCTGGTCTGCATTTAGAATGAATCGGTAGATTAAATCGTTATATTGCTTGGACTGTGTGTAAATAAATGCCCCAAAACTGTGAAGACAAGTTGGTGAAGCAAAACAAATGCGAACCAGCTAGTCTTTACACTCTTATTTAAGAAATGACTAAATATATGCTATTCTGGCTCTCTCTCTCACTCTCACAGTACCTGGAAGCTTCATGTAGTGTTGCCATTGTGATAATCTGTGGCTGGAGAACCTTCACTTCTTCTAGTGGAGACACCAGAGGTGATTCAGACATTTCTAGGGAAGGCAGGCACTGTGATTTCTCTACAGAAGCACACCTGGAGGGTTTGAACCAAAGCGGTTGCTGCCTGGGACTTCTCTGTTTGGGATGCTCTTCATCAGAGCCCTCTTCTTCCTCCTGTGTCAAAAGAGAAAGACAGATCACTTGTCATAAGATCCTTTTCAATGTCCCAGTGTGTTATAAGCTCTGCTTATATTTCAAATTATTACCTAGCACTGTCAGTATCTCTCTATCCAACTATCTAGTTCCATAAATATTTGGACAATGACACAGCTTTTGTAATTTTACTTCTATACATCACCACAGTGGATTTTAAATTAAACAATCAAAATGTGAATCAAAAATGTGATTAACATTGAGCTTTTCAGCTTCAATTCAAGGGCTTTGGCAAAAGTATTGCATTAACGGTTTAGGAATTACAGCCATTTTTATACACAGGCCCACAATTTTCAGTAATTGGACAAAATATCTGTCTATTTTCTTGACTGCTTGTTCTATTCAGGGTGGAGGAGTAGCTGGAGCCTATCCCAGCTGTCACAGGGCAAAAACCGGAGGCAACCCCTCGACGGTTCACCAGTCTGTTGCAGGCAACTGGCATGCAACTATTATATTCAGCTGATGTAGGCCTTCAGTATTCATGGGCAGTTTTATCCTAATGAGTAAAATGAACTGGGTGGATGTAGTTGTGGAGAGTTTTTCCCTCCTTTAAACACTCCCCAGCCTTCTAGAAAATTCTGCAAGAGAATATTTTCACTCTTACAAAAAAGAAAAAATCATTCTTTAAATGTTTACTCACAATGGTTGTAATGTTTGCTGTGGCTGAAGAGGAAATCAGCTGCTTGATAAGACGGTAACGGTCATAGAAAGGTTTCATCAAAGTTCGCTCCTGCTTGGTGCTCTGTAGACACAGATGCAAAAAGAGAAACTGCTTGAGTTTTTGTCTTAAGACATATTTTCAGCAGAATACAAAAATAATTTTGTATAGGAGAGAGAAGAGAACAAAAACAAAGACATAAAAAAGAGTTAAGACAAGCAGGATACATTCAAGATTGTCTTACTGGTCGTCCGTGGAGACTCTCAAAGTACAGCAGACACTTTTGCATGTTAGTCTTCTCCATACTCATCTGGAAATGGGACATCTCCTGTGCACACAGGACACCACAAAAACTGTTAAACCCTTACAAAATCTAATTTCGACACTCATATTACAATATTTGTTTGAATGGCAAAGACATTTCATCAAAATCAACCTTGATGCTGTCAGGCAGGCCTAGCTCTTGCCGTCTTTCCTTCAGCCTGTTTGTTATAATGTTCACTGTTTCCTCCACATTTGGTTTGGCGTTGCTGTTGTTGTTCAGTTGCTGGAGCTCAGTTCCTGTTGGTACTGACTCCCGCTGGTCTGTATTGGTCCGGCATGTTTCAGCTTTGAGTTCTTTCAATCCCAGTTCCTCTGACTGCCTTAGCTTCAACTCTATAGAAAACAGTAACAGTATTCAGAAAAATGTAATATGATATGTTCAAATAAAAATACTTCGCTTTAAATAACACTTTATATCTCATATTGTTTTCATAACTTTTCACATAACACTTTTGTAAACTCTTGGTTAGAAAATTAGTTTTGAGGTATAAATCCAGCTCACAGCTACACACCTTCATCTCAGCCTTGAGATGAGCTCTAACAATCGAAGCACTTACAGAATGTACTTCTTTCACCACTGCAATCATTAAACCATTTACATGTGAATGTTTATGGTTATATAACTGACCTTTAAGCTGCTTGCGACTCTTGATGAGCTCTTTCATCAGTCTGGCCACTTCTGGATGTGCTGTCTTGTCGTTGTGGGCTGGCTGAAAAAAAAAAAATCATATAACTACCAGAACAGTGGCCTACCTCTTGTACCAAGAACCTTGCACAAGTGAGGTTCTTGGTTCAAGAGAAGTTTTTATTGTAAAACTTAATATTACCAGATATTTGCATTGCATTGTCTACCAAGCTTTCATTTAACCAGTGCCCCAGCAGAGGGAGTAATTCATCCTAGGCTGATGTTTACATCAGCAGCATCAGTTTAAATTAAATATCATTACACCAAGCTGATTAAGCAGGTCTGATTCACTCCCTAACCTTATAATGCTTCTCCTGTTCAAAACGCTCCTCAAAACGCCTGATCCTCTTCCGCAGCATGTGGATGTGCCTGTTGAGAGTTGATATTGACACAGCACCATCGTCTGGCTCTGTATGGACACTGCAGCGAGCCCTTGAGACAGAGAGAACATATGTCCATTTTAACTCTACATCTGCATATTGGTCCATACAATGAGGGCTTGCATATCATGCATTTAAGTACCACAAAATATGGTAGCCAGTCTGCATCTGTACAGCATTAGCATTATCATATTTCTAATGATAATAATGCCTATTTTTAAATAATTTTTCATTTGTGGCCATACAGCAGGACAAAACCTTAACATTTGAGACTATTCAGTTTATGATCTACTCATTTTAGTGACAAAGTTGCCTTACATGCGTATGTGCTGTGAGCAGGGTGGAGATGGAGCTGTATCAGGGTCTAGGTTGTAGCGTTGGCTGTAGCTGAGGTTGGGGCAACGTGGTGAGGGAACTGGGCAGTCACTCGTTGTAAAACAAGAAAGGAGTGGGCTGGCGTTAGTGCCTGGAGGGCTTGCCAGGTCGTCCTCTCCAGAAAGTTCCTCTGAATAAGTGGCGGTGGAAAGGACAGGATTGGAATCCGACAGCTGTGGAGATGGGATATGTGCTGCAAGAGAGCAGGAAGAAAACATGAACTAAAATATATAATTTTCTATTAGATTAAACATATGTTCATTTATCTTATTAAATAAAGGAAGGTGATTTAGGCAACACTAAGCTGAATAAAAAATGTCTCCTATTCAAGCTTCTCATATGTAACATCTTAATTTGTCTATTTGTATCACTTTAGCTATTATAATCTTTGTGCCAGAAAGTGTTGATTTCTTTAAATGTTTAGCTTGAACAGCACAGACGCCAACAGCTATAAAGTGATGCAAAAATAGCTGCAGCTCATACCTTGCTGCCAGTAACTATTGACAGCAACATGTACAAAAATTTACAACAGCTTGAATGAACAAAATGAATGAATGAATAAAAACTGAACTTGAACTAAATACTATAAATGAAGCCACTAATAAAATGTGGCCTGTTGACTGACAGGTCTGACTGTGACTGAAATTTCCCCAAGATGAAAATCCTACAGTTTGTTTGTTTGAACAACAGATAAATAGATATGCTGAAAATACAGATCAGTTAAATGATTTCTTCTTTTCTCCATACTGAAAGTGCTGATACAGGAAGATAAAAAAAAAAAAATCACCATTTCATTGTAATAGCATCTCCAATGCTCTTGTCTTACCAGGCGATGATGAGTCGACTGTGTGCTGATCCTGAGCAGGTGGTAATGGCAGCTTGTGGGTCAAATACAAGCTCTGTGATTCATTAGACAGAGGCTGTTGCTGAGCAGGTAAAGTATCCTGAGCTTCAGGGTCTTCTGGTGCTAATGGAGGTCCCAAGTCCGCCTCCAGGGCTTGTAGCTTAAGAGAGGGGCTCTGGAAGCAGAAGCAAAACATAGCTTCAGGTATGAAGATAGGACAGGATTGAGAGTCACAAAAAAGCACTGCAGCTTAGGTGGAGAGAGTCCTCAGCGTTTCACATGCTGGAATCTTGAAAAGTCCTTTTAAATCACTTCACTCTCTTCTGGTCCAGAGTGTGGTTGGTTAAAGATTTGCAAGACGAGGTGAGAAGAGTGGTTGTGTCGTCTTCCTGAAAAGGGTATGAGCCAAAACGCAGAACACAGCTTTATAAGCAGGGTGCTTGGTTGACGTATGAGGAATACGCTTATTAAAAAACAAATCTTTAGGCTCCTTACCAGTTAAAAAAGGTCATTGCAAATGAACATTAAAAACAACACATTTGTATTGCGTATTTTCAAGATAAAAAAAATCGACTTTCCATTGCTGGCAATCCCCTCAGGTCTCAGAGCAACTACAGGCTGGTCAGCACTCAACCAGCAAGATATGAATCCCTTTGTCAGTTACTGAGTCAGATTCCTAATATGCATCAGCATACAGCGTGGGATCCCTGATGAGCAACACACAGTAATTCCATTAACTGTGTCACTGCAATTCCCAGATCACCTGATCAGCCTTTTTGTAGGCGGTGTATGAAAATATGGCAAGCCCCCAGAAGAGAAATCACATCCCTACATCCACATGGTTTTCCTTCCAACCGGCATTCCCGAAGCTTCTGCTGCTAAACTGCCTCCACACGGATTATTCATCTTGCACGGAAGAAGAGGGGCAGCAGGAATACCTCTCATGTTGTTGCGTGTGGTATGGGGGTGTGTTTAAGAAAAGAGAGAGGTACAACATATGACGAGGTGTTTCCACAGCAACGTCAAGCTGAGGCAAGGAGACTGTGTTTAATGGAGCTGCGGGGAGTCACGAAGCTGCTTGTCTCAGTGAGTATGTGGAAGAGGGTGTATATGCAGTGAATTCTGATGCAGATACAAAGAGTGAAAAAACAAAGATTTGTAACTGCATTGGCACCAAGAATATCCAGAGCTCAGTGAGTAGTTTATAAAAGAAATTGGCATTTAATACTAATCTACGCACTCTGACATCGCTCGCAAAATCAGCAGCAGCAGCAACAACGGCAAAAGATATAGCCTTGGCTTCTACTTTCTCAGCCTCCTCGGCTGTTCATTCATA
Source organism: Etroplus canarensis (assembly GCA_015106775.1). Taxonomy (NCBI): domain Eukaryota; kingdom Metazoa; phylum Chordata; class Actinopteri; order Cichliformes; family Cichlidae; genus Etroplus; species Etroplus canarensis. The sequence continues at coordinate 12,506 of VUQH01081528.1, read as the reverse complement.
AAAAAAATACAGTGCTTCGTGCGTCACAGAGGAGGTGGAAGGATGTAAGGGAGGAGAAGAAGTGAGGCTACCATTACTAAAGCAGAGCACCCACAGGCAAGAAAGCATGTGTGTCACACGCACCTTAAATAGTGTTAAAGTGTGTGTCTATAAAGACCGTAAGGGAGGACAACATACGTCATTTCTTGTGTTCCTGACTCTACAATCATCATATCTGTCAGGAGAACCGTTACATCCTCCTCCTCCTCCTTTTCTTCTCTGAAGGAACAAAGAGCTTAACCACTGTTAGTGTCCCATTCCCAAAACCTACTTACTGACGCACATCAATGTGGGCATGCACATCACACACACATATCCAAAGACTGGGGTTATAATAACACATATAAAGGCATAAAGAATATCTTCACTGTTATCTTTGACCACCAGACAGACTTTATTTCTTTAGTCAACAGGTTGAATAGTTTAAAAAAAGTAAAGACCAGTTTGTACTAAAAAATAACTAATTTAATCTGGTTGGAGAGCAATCGCTACCAATGTGACCCTCAAATCTAAAAGGGGGCATCATGAGAGTACTTGGCAGTTACCTACTGCTTAAATGGCTGTGGCTTAATCTCCATTAATATCACTTTTATACCTTGTTTTTGTGCTTTAGTACTGTGCAAAAATCTTGAGAAACCACTCAGGTATTTATATTTTGCTTTGAAGAAGCCAGACTTTCTTGCAATTTTTTGGAAGTGGTCTTGAGCAGTAGTTCTCTAGGGGTTTTGAAGGTTTTTCAAAGTTTTTCTTTAGATATTGGCTAATTTTCACATTTTCAGTACAGTCCTTGCACCTGGCCATTTTCAGAGGAATGTTTTTTTGTTTGTAAGTTGTTAAGACACTTAATACTAATCTATAAACTCAAGCATAAAAACACACCTAACACAAGGGAAGACCTGATGTTGTATCTACATATAACTAGCTGCCAGTTGCAAAAACTGTTTCCAGTTCTTCAGCTGAATTTATGAAAAATGCCAAAGATTACATAGTTTAACAGGCATAAAACAGTATTTTTGAACCATCAAGATGATACCCAAAGAACCATTTATCAAAAATTTAGCACATCTCGGCATGGTGTGCAGAGTACACTTAAAAAATTTAGGATACTGGACAAGTGGAGACAAAAGATGATGTGACAGGCCTGAGGAAATATCCACAGCTATCTGAAAGTCATGTCTGTAAGAAATAGGAAAAAAATCCAACAAAGACCTGACACAGAACCTGACATATGTATCTGACACTTCATTTAAGCCATCTACTGTTTATCAAAGGCTCATCAAAAAGGTGTCTGTGGAAGGGTAGCTGTCAATAAGCCATTCTTAAGGAAGGAAAACAGGGATAAAAAGCTGAGATGTGAAAATTACAAAAAAAATGGACTGAAAATCAGTGACAACTGGCCTTATGGCGTAATGAATCCAAATTAGACATTTTTGATCAAATCATTGTCAGTATGTACAGAGGTCAGGAAAGCAGTACAACAGTGACAGCCATCTGTAAAACCCAGTGGATGCTCTGTCATGGTATTTGGGGCTGCATTTCAGTCAGTGGTGTTGGAGACCTTTTCAAAACTGACAGAATTATGAATGCAGAAAAGAACCATCAGATTGTGATACACCATGCAATATCATCTAGAAAGCATTTGACAGGTAAGAGCTTCATTTTCAGCATGACAAATATCCCAAACACACTGCCAATGTAGTAAAAGCCTACCTGGATAGAAATACATGCAGTGGAACACTATCACTCCTGGATTCCCACTCCACCCACCTCTTTTCACTCCCCATGCATTTGTTACTGCTGCATGTCACTGAATGTTGTCTTCTCTCTCCCATAGTCTGTGTCGCTCTTTGCTCTCCTTTCTCTCTTCTCTGTCCCCTCACCTCCAATCGGTCAAGGCAGATGGCTGCCCCTCCCTGAGCCTTGTTCTGCTGGAGGTTTCTTCCTGTTAAAAGAGAGTTTTCCTTCTCACGGTTGCCGAGTGCTTGCTCATAGGGGATCATCGGATTGTTGGGGTTTTCTCTTTAACACTGTAGTATCTTTACCTTACAGTGTGAAGCATCTTGAGGCGACTTTTGTTGTGAATTGGTGCTATATAAATAAAATTGAATTGAACACTTTGGCCTTCCCAGAGCCCAGAGCTTAATATTATTAAAGCAGTGTGGAATCATTCTGGTACGGAAAAGGCCAAAAGGCAGCCAACAGCCAAAGTAGAGCTGTGGAATGTTCTTCAAGAAGCCTAGAGAACTATTCCCAAAAACTACCCAAAGAGATTACAAGGAAACTTGCTTAAGTAAAGAGAGTTCAGGCTGTGTTGAAGAATAAAGGTGGTCATACCAAATAATCACCTTTACGAACTCATTATAATTGCAAAAACCCTGTTTTTACCTCATGTGCTGTATTTTCATTTATGTTTGCACTTGTTTCAATATCTCATTTTTCCAGCAAAATATAAAGAAATAAGGCATGCTCAAGACTTTTGCACAGTACCATAAAAACTTAGATGAGCTGCACGAATTTTAATCTCTCTCTCTCTCTCACATGTGCATTGGTGAACTACATTTAGCCAGCCTCAGGCTTCTCTTTTTTTCTTCTTTGTAAAAAACTCTGGATGTTTTTAAAAGTGTTTTACTAAAATGTATTCACTTGACTACAAACTTAGCAATTGCAGTATTTTTTTATTGGCATGCAAAGACTTTTTAATGAGAATGTGAAAATTATTTGGAGAGGGCAATTATACCGTTCGGAGACCCCATTTACCTTCCATTCAGACACGGTGGCTTTGTCTTCTTTCTTGCACTTCAAGCTGAACAGGAAGCTGCGAAACAAAATTCTGTGAGCAAAAGCTAAGTGCAATCAAATAACTTTAGGATAAATACACCGTTCAAAAAAACTGAAGGAACACTTTGAAAACAAATCAGATCCCAATGGGGAAAAATCGTGCTGAATATCTATATTGATATAGACTGGGTAATGTGTTAGGAATGAAAGGAAGCCACATTGTTTGATGGAAATAATAATGAGCATCCTACTTAGGGCTGAATTCAAAGACAATGAAAATCAAAGTGAAGAAATGATGCGGTAGGCTGGTCCATTTTGCTAAAATTTCATTGCAGCAACTCAAAATGGAACTCAGTAGTTTGTACAACCCCCACGTGATTTTATCACTGACAATGTTGGAGCATGCTCCTAATGAGAAGACGGATGGTGTCCTGGGGGATCTCCTCCCAGCTTTGGACCAGGGAATCACTGAGCTCCTGGACAGTCTGAGATGCAACCCAGCGACCCTGTATGGACCAAAACATAAAATGGCAGAGGTGTTCTATTGGATTTAGTTAAGGCAAGCGTGGGGGCCAGTCAGTGGTATCAATTAATTCATCGTTCAGGAACTGCCTTCATATTCTCACCACATAAGGCCAATCACCATTTCCTAGCCTGTAGAGGTCTGGGCGTCCCTCCATGGATAAGCCTTCTCCAGACCATTTCACATCTGTCACATGTGCTCAGGGTGAATCTGCTCTCATCTGTGAAGAGGACAGGATGCCAGTGGTTGACCTGCCAAATTCTGGTATTCTATGGCAAATGCCAATCTAGCTCCACGGTGCAGTGAGCACAGGGACCACAGGCCTCCCTCATGAAGTCTGTTTCTGATTGTTTGGTCAGAGACATTCACACCAGTGGCCTGCTGGAGGTCATTTTGTAGGGCTCTGGCAGTGCTCATCCTGCTCCTCCTTGCACAAAGGAGCAGATACCAGTCCTGCTGATAAATTAAGGACATTCTAAAGCCCTATCCAGCTCTCCTAGAGTACCTGCCCATTTCCTGGAATCTCATCCATGCTCTTCAGACTGTGTTGGGAGACACAGCAAACTTTCTGGCAATGACACATATTGATGTGCCATCCTAGAGGAGTTGGACTACCTGTGCCTCCTCTGTAAGGTCCAGATATCGTTCATGCTACCAGTTGTGACACTGACCCTGACCAAACAACAGCTAGAAAAGATGAGGAGGGAAAAAATGTCAGTGGCCACCACCTGTAAAAACGTTTCTGTTTTGGGGATCATCGCACTGTTGCCCCTCTAGTGCACCTGTTGCTGATTTCATGAATACCAAAGCAGCTGAAACAACCCCCTCTGCTATTTAACAGACCGGATCAATATCCCAGACGTTTGACTGACTTTATGCTAAACTCTGATTAAGAAGTGTTCCTTTAATTTTTTGAGCAGTGTGCATAAATATAACCAAAATCACATCAAATATTTAAAGGGAACTTCAAATATTAGCACTTGTTGGCCTTAATATGTTGTTATTGCCCTATTCTACTAAAATTCATTGTTAGTGACACGTGACATCTCCTAATTATTTCAAAAATCTTATATGTTTGCTACCCTTGTTGACCTACATAGGTCACCATTATTTTAACTACGCAATTCATTCTTGGATATTGACATAAACTGGTTGCAGAATGTGACTTCTTGTTTGTGGCTAGATTTTTTAACTACTGAACAGCGGATACACATGAACAATGCCACTCTGCGCGGCTTTTAGTTGCAATTTCCAGTCAAAAAGCAACATAAACAGCAACATAAGTCCACTGCTTTTCGAGTGATAAGAAGAGGAGACCTGAATGGGAAAAAACCTGTGGAAGAGCACAACTTCCAAAAGACCGCCGTTTATAGTCTCCACACTTTTCTCCTAATGCCTTTGAGCCATTTTATCGATCATGGCTGCTAAAGGAGCCAACAGGGGCTGACAGTTATAAATGAAGGCTAAAAACCAGCTATTTTGGCCCACTTGCTCTCTTCACCCATCTGATCATCCTCATTTTCAACTGCATTTACAGTGATTTCTTCATTTTAATCGCTGCCAGTGTGCATGGGTTCAAATTGAAAAGGCTGAATAGAAGATATGAGCCAGTGTACTGTTACATGGGCCAGAAACGAAGCAACCATTTGACGTCATTACCCAGATATGTTGCAATGTAAACACCAATGGCGGCATATGAGTGAAATTAATCTTTAGAAGTTCATAAAAACAGTCTAGCATATTTTAAGATCATATTTTTAAAACTGAAGCAAATTTGTATCAAAAACGGTCTATTATTTCTCCCAGTCAGGGTTCCCTTTAAAAACAACTTTTTTCTGGCCAGTCTATTAGACTTTTATGCTTTTCAAATGTGCGCTGTCTGAGTTATAAGGATACAGATCTGCTCACAGACAGGACTGCTGCTCTGTGGCCAGAGGGTCAACTGGCACTGCCATTAAGGCCATGGTTTATTTGTGTCTGACATCAATAGGGCATAACTGGGATGATTCATCCTCTGGCTCAGTGGAGACAGCGTAAATAAAAATTCAGCATGCCACCATAGTAGGTCAGTCACATCTAGCTAGTTGGTCTGTTCCACGTGAGCCCCTGCAGCGTGTCAGTGTTATTTAGACTGGAATCATATCAAAACCATGACTGTGAGCAGCACACTGTTCCCATAACCCACTTCCAAACTGTCTGCAGGGCTTAGAGATTGGCTGAACGAAGAGGAACCAAGCAACAGTACAGAGGAAAAAATAATCATAGAAGCCAAAGGAATCAGAAAGCATTTAACTAATATGAACCCTTTCAAAACAGTAATTCTCTTTGATTTTTGGTATGAATCTTAAAACGTAAAATAACTAATTCAGATGAGTTTGAAATTAGCCATTTCATTTTTACTGAATTACTTTGCTATCTGACAAGCCCAACAAACAAGCAGCTAATGTAAGCAAAAAGAAAATGAAGAACAAAATGCAACTCCAAGAAAGCATCATCTTCTGTTGTCTTCATGGAGAAGCCTTCCTCTCACCTCTGTGTGTGCTGATTCAGTGTTTGAACTGAAACAGATGAAATGTGTCCTGTGTCTGTAGAAGCCTGAAAAACAGTTTTGTCCATGTCAAACAATGGTATACACCAAATGAGCTGTTAAAAATGTAATTGTGGTATATTATTTAATTTAAAATTCCAATGAATGTATTTGGGCACCAGCTGCCTCTAAGTTTTTTGTTTACCATATTTCTGTTACTTAGCTATAGAAAAAAATATGAAAGTGAAGTTAGTTTATTTATGTAGCACATGACAGACATTGACCAAAGTGCTGCACAGCAATACAACCATCATCTAACAGAAAAACTATTTAAAATTAATAAGAAAAATAGAGGTAATAATGTAAAACTTATTTTTAAAAAATAAAATATTAAAACATTATTTTAAAAAATACACTGGGAAAAAGACATGGTGAAATTGAAACTAATCTGATATTGAAAAGGTCAGTGCTAATAGGTATGCTTTCAGAGGGGATTTGAATTCTGTTAGTGAGGTAGATGACCTGATCTAAAGGGGTCAACTAGAAGAGCCAATTGGGAATTTGGAATTATTAAAAGCTGCTGATCTGTTGACCTAAGCAAGCAGCATGGGACAAAGAATCATAAAAGCTCTGATAACCTGGAACAATTTAAGCATAGGTAAAATATGGTCATGTTTGAAAGACTATAGCTGAATTAATATTCATAGCCAAGATAGTGAGTACAAACAGCTGGAGATTTGAAAAAGAAGAAACACAAGAAATAAAGAAAGAAAATATAGAGAAAAAAGAAAGAGATTATAACAGAAAAATCAACAATACACACCGCAGAACAATCATCTTTGAGAGACGAGGAAAGGATGCTCCCGTTGTTTATTTCTTTGTCAGATTTTTCTTTCACAGCGGAGGCGAGCTCTGATCCATGAGAAAATGTGCTGCTGATGAAGAAAAAGCAATTCAACTGTATTGAAAATATTTGAAAATGACTGAGAAAGGCAAACAGCAGAAACTAAAGATCCTTTTCAACTCACAATTATGCGACCAGGCATAACATTTAAAAAAAAAAAGAACATCAATGACATAGCTCATCCAACTGAAGACCCATCAAAATTCATAGGGTACTGTAATGTGTGAAGCATGAAAATATGTAAACATCAGCATCTCATGGTACTGACCATAATTTTGACATTAGCATAATAGTGATAGAAAGACCTCAACCATGCCTTCCCAAAGTGGGACTCAACCTAGAGGACCACTACCCCCATGATCATGACTGATACAATTATGATCATTACCAGCTAACACACATGGGAAAAATGTGGCACAAAAGCCACAGTCTCAATCTAGCCCCTAATGGTCTTAAAAGGAAGCCAAACAACCCAAGCTTTTCATCAAAAATATAAATAAATAAAAAGACTTATGTCAATGACTTTTAATGCGAATTACTATCATTGGTTGTTTCATTCCAATACAACAGAAACAAATTTTCTATGATGGACTACCAAACTTTCACCCTAATGGTAAATCAAGCTGCATTTAAGTGGACTGTTTTATAGCATAATTTGGCACTATGTACATCATACTTTAATTCAGTTACTCAAAGTGTGGCCCTTTGCTTACTTTATCTATGTCAGTGTGGCCCCACTAAGAAAAAATGTTGCCCACCCCTGATCTAACAGGATGAAAGATGCATGAAACATATGTGGCAAAGGGATACTTCATAAAAGCAGTATCTTAGCAGTAGGTCTACCATCTAAAAGAAGAGAATCATCGGAAATCGACCAGCACCACAGGAATAATGAATATAGGCATAGCAATAGTGGAACATTCCATTTCTTCAAGTTTTCTATTTGTAAAAATGGGGAGTTCTGTTCATCGTGTTGGTGAACTAGGTTATTGCCTTATTATCTGCCTGCCAGGCTGTAAAAACTACATCTATGATATGGACTAAGTTCTTGTCCATTCCTAACCGAGCTTAAGACGTTATTATGCCATTAAAAAATCCTAGTGACAGCATTTATGTATAGATGGCAGAGGGGCACATGCAAAAACTCATTCTACAAACATTACAAAAATACCCATAAAAGTTCACATGTGACCTTGAGCACAATTTGGGTGAAGACCCATTTGATGTTCATTGTGTGCAAGTTTCATTAAAATCTGATCAATACTAAAGGATGAGTAGCAATTTTTGTGACTTGTGGACAGATGGACAAGCGGACAAACAGATGGATGATCGGTGCCTTGCCGTGACATTAGCTAACTGGCCCTTCAACTGGATGAGCTAAAAAGGGAAGACCAACAGCAAAGACACTCACCCCAGGGTGATGCACTCCATCTCTGGTGGCTCCCCCTGGCTGCTTTGAGATGGTCTGTTCAGTGGACGTTGGTCTGGTCCTGGGTCAGTGGGGCAGGAGAGCACACCGACTGCCTCTGCACTTTCACTGTTCTCCTCCAGAGTCTCCTGGTCTGTAATCAGCTTCTGAATGCCAGTGCTGACGTCAGAGCTGCTTTCACAGCCCTGCACCGTTGTGTCAGGTCTATGAAGAGACAAAGAGTGCACAGAAAGGAGAAGATGAGGAAAGACTGAAAACACTTTCTAATGAAGAAACTTATATAAACTGTTTATAAGTTGTAAGTAATGTTTCATTAATGTTGCGTCCTAATAATTACAGACAGAAACTAGAAACTAATAAGAATTGCTATTCAGAAGCTACAAATCTGATACAGCCATCACTAGTTTCAATAACTCAGCAGACTTCTTGCTTGCTTGGTGAACTTTTATTTTCCATCTAAAATTGTGGCAACTGAACAATCCATTGTAGAAAAAACAAATGGTCTAATGTAAATCACGACACAAATGCCACCATAAAGGAGGATAAATACCAGAAGTTTTTCCAACAAGTCAATCCTGAATCATTTTCTCATGATTCATTTCTTTTTATAAGGCATTAGTAAAAGATATATTAACAATTTAAAAATATAACCCATTACAATATAGGTACCCTACAAACAAAAATTCAAACTGAATAGGTAGTGTTATTCTTAAGTCAAACACATACTTAAACTTGTACTAGGAAAACGCTGAGGTGCATCTATTTGATGTTAGCAGGAGCACAAGTCATGTAAAATCTAAAAAAGTTTCTAAGTGCATTATCACAAGGCTAACATGAGTTCAAACTCCTGGCCTCTGAAGGAAAACATCCAGGAGGTCTGACTCAGCGGTCCCTGATCTAATGTTCCACTCTGTCACATCTCATAAAACTGTGATGAGCTGTTCACAGCAAAAACAAGCACAGCTGATTTACCAAATGTATTATACTTCAAATTTCCACCACCTCAACTGTCCTCTATATTAAGAGAGAGGCTAGTCAAAAGCGATAAGAATAGGCATCCAAAAACTACAGACAGCACCACATGAAATTAATATTCAACAAATCATCTAACCCTAAGACACACAAATTAGTCAAGATATTTCAGACTGGATTTCTTTTTTGATAAGACACCAGCATCCTAATAACAGTTTTATGCATTACAGCAAATACAGTTCTCCTCTGGGTCTAAATCTACTTTACATGAACTCACTCACTTGCAGAGGACTGTAGATCCATGGTTGTTGTCACTGATGCTGAAGCAGATAAGACAAGAAAACATATTTTTCCAAATTCCCTCGACTTACAATATTCTGCGGTTCACATATGACAGTAAACAGCTTGCTGCTTTGGATGGAGCGAGAAAGTCAAAGACAAAAAGCACAGCACAGATGGTGGGTGCTTAATGGTCAAAAGTAACACCCGGAGGCAGAGAACTGACCCACCCACTTTGAGAACCCTGCCCCACACGCACACAGACACATCAGCGTTCAACTGTGCGTACAGACAGACACAGATATGAGCTCCCAAACACAAGCACTTGGTCATATTCAGGGTCAACACTGCCAGTTCTACCACAGCAGTGGGTGGAAGTAAGCCAGAGAGGCTGAGAGCGTAAAGAACACACAACCCAACAAAAACAGATACAAGGAGGCAAATGGGAGATATATACATTCATGCTCAAACATCTGTTAGAATAACTATTTTAAAAACATGACCTAATAGTGGGGACTATGCATGTGTACTGTCCAACAAACCCGCATTATACAAAAAAACCTTTCTTGACCCACATATTCACACTTGATCAGAAAATTGATACTTTTTCAAATACCTGAAATGACTATTATTGCAGTATCACTGAATATTAAAGGAGGATTGGAAAATATGACTGAAGTAACAAGCTGTATGAAAACACACAGTATATTTCAAAAGTCATCTTATGTAAATAGAAAAGGTCAGAAATAGACACCTGTTTTGAAATTGAGCCCCTTGAAGATATAATTTCATTAGGACTGCGCATAAAAGTCTTGCCCCCTGTAATGTAGCGGTTTGCGCATTCGTCTCACAAGTGAAAGCTCCCTGGTTCAAATCCAGGAGGGGGACAAAAACCTCTCTCACCATGGAGGGCTGCGTCAGGGAAGGGCATCCGGTGTAAAACTTCAGCCAAAATATCAAAGTGGATTAATCTGCTGTGGCGACTTCTTCGTGGAGAATACATGGGAGCAGCCGAAAAGTACATTTTCACTGTGTCAAAATACAGCCAGATGGAACAGCATGCAAATGCCAGACCTCTTTCCCAGTCTGACATGTGCTGATGCAAAATAACAAAAAAGCCCCTTTCTAATTTGTTCATGCAAAACAAAAGTTAAAACATTTTTAAAACGATGAGAAATGCAATATAGATTATGTGCTGCTGCTCTTAAATTAGGAAATATATGAACAAACTGCAATTTCACTTCTTTGTCACCTTATTGTATCTTTTTAATCTGGATCCCTCAATTGGCTATGCAGACATGACCAATAAAGTTCAGAGAGTACTTTTGATTTCAATAGATTAGATCTAGAAAGATAGCTGGAATGATTCAGCATCTTATGCCTGCAGAACAGATGAGAGTGGGAAGCTGTTAATGAAAAATTATTTATATTTGTTTGCCCTGTTAGAGCTAAACAAACACTCACAAGTGATGAGAACGCATAAAGCTGGCTTGGAACAGCTTCTCCTTGAAGCTTGTCAGTGACAGATTTTATAGCTATGAATATGCAGGTGATTATATAAAATGGCAAGAAATTATTATGAGACAATTATGAGATAATGAGTAAACAGAGAGTGCTCAATTCTCATAAGAAAAATGGTCCTTTAGTTGTTTCCTTGTATTTTCCCCCAAGGGGTCATGACAGCAGATTAATCCACATCAGTAATTTGGCATAGGTTTTATGTCAGATGTCCTTCCTGATATATTCCTCCATAGTGAGAGGGGCTTGTATCCCCAGAAGGCCCTAATAAAATCACAATTTTATATCCAGACACACATCATATTAACAAAAGTATTGGGCCAGCTACACATTACACTTACAGGAGTTTACGACATCCCATTCTAAATCCATAAACATTAATATGGAGCCCCCTGCAATTGTAACAGTTTTCTACAAAACTTTGGAGGGTGTCTGAGGGAATTTTTGCTCATTCTTCTAGAAGAACATTTGTGAGGTCAGACACTGATATAGGATTACAGAGCGTGGCTCACAGTCTCTGCTCTAATTCATCTCCATTCGAGTTCATCCCAATAGTATTTGATGGGGTTGAGGTCAGGGTTCTGTGCAGGTCAGTCAAGTTCTTTCACATCAAACTCATCTAACAATGACTTTATGGACCTTGCTTTGTGCACTGTGGCACATTCATGGAGGAATAGAAAATGGGCTTCCACAAACTGCTAACATAAAATTGAAAGCACAGTGTGACAAAAGTGCCTGCTGCTAGTAGATTCACTCAGTGTATTGGCCACACAGGTGGGCAGGTTCAGCAATCACTATACTTTAAGTATTTACTTTGAGTTGTGGAAATTGACAGAGGGTTTTGGTGCCACCACCTCTTTTCTATGTCACTTGGGAAAGACACATACGAGGTGCATGTTTCATGTCACATACTGGACCTGTTCAGTTACTGAAGATTGCTTTTTAATTTAACAAGTGGGTAGTCAAACGTATCGATCCACAATAAGGTGGATCGCCACCTTATCGTGGTGGGGGGGTTTGCGAGTTCTTATGATCCCAGGAGCTATGTTGTTGGGGGCAGTTTGCCCCTGGTAGGGTCACCCATGGCAAACAGGCCCTGGGTGAAGAGCCAGACTAAGAGCGGTCCAAAGATCCCCATGAAGAGAAGATACAGGATTCCGTGTACCTCGCCCGGTTTGGGGTTACCGGGGCCCTGCCCTGGAGCCAGGCCTGGGGGAGGGGCTCGAAGGCAAGCGCCTGGTGGCCGGGGTTCCACCCACGGAACCCGGCCGGGCCCAGCCTGAAGAAGCAACGTGGGTCCGCCCTCCAGTGGGCTCACCACCTGCAGGAGGGACCATGGGGGTCCGGTGCGATGTGAATTGGGTGGCAGTCCAGGGCGGAGACCCTGGCGGCCCAATCCTCGGCACCTCAACGCACAGTTTGGGCTCTGGAACCATACTTCTGGAGAGGGGTTGGATCTTAGCCTTTTCTGGAGTTGTCCCCGGTGAGAGGAGACGGGCTGGTGTGGGCATTCTTGTATCCCCCCGCCTGGTTTCCT
>VUQH01081524.1:0-11640 GCA_015106775.1 Etroplus canarensis | reverse complement strand
AATTGCCCCCTGATATGCGCATCATCACTGATTTTGGCCTTTGTAAAGCTCGGCTTAAAACTTATTTATTCAGACTGGCTTTTAATATGTAGTAATACCATGACACTATAATATGATTTTATTTCCTTCGTATATGTCCTATCATTGCTGTTATTTTTATTATTAGTACTTTCTTTTCAAGTTTCTTGTCCTTTTACTGTCTGATTTTATTGGAAAGCACTTTGGTCACCTTTGAGTGTTGTAAAGGGCTATATAAATAAAGGTTGATTGATTGATTGATTACAGCCCCAAATTCTTTTTTGAGAAGTGTTGCTCCCATTTGGTTTACTTGAAAAATCATTGCATTGTATTTTAATTTGTATTTGATGCGGCATCTCAACCTTCTTGGAATTGGCATCGTACAAAAACATGAAAAATGTTAATTAGCTGTAATACAGTCCAGTATGTATCTTCTGCTGCTCCCTTATAATCTCTCCAAGGAGTCGCCATGACAAATTATTCCATAATAATTTGGCAGAGGTAAGATGCCCTTCCTGTTGCAACCCTCCATGGTGAGAGGGGCTTGTGTCCGAACGTCTGATTTAGTACACCAGCATGATTTAATGATATGGAAAATAAAATTCCACTTGTTCTTCTTAAGACATCTCAGAGGTTGGATGTGAAGTGAAACATCTTTTCTTTGAAAGTAAGGGGATTGATTGAGAGTTTTTTATTTATTTAAAAAACAACAGCTTTGGTGGTTCGACCCACTTAAGATTAAACTGGACTATATGTGGCCCATGAATTCAAGCGAGTTTGACTACCCCGGTTTAAACAAAGGACAGTCATGATGGTCACACCATGAAAAATAAATGAGTACCCTCAACTTGACCACCTCAGTATCAACAGGTTTATTTTGTACAACAACTTTTGTGTAGTTAATAAAGTCATGTAAATTTTTTCCTGTGAGAAAAATTTTCCACCTTACAACAATAACATCTATCTATTGAGGGCTGCATGGGGAGGATGACCCGCTCTGATTCCTCACATGGATTTATTACAAAAATAAACATGTCCACCATCTCATGGACTGATAATCTGCATCAGTAGTCTGTCAGAGGTTTTACACCGGATGCCCTTCCTGATGCAACCCTCCATGGTGAGAGGGGTTTGTGTCCCTACCTGGAATCAAACCAGGGACTTTTCACTTTTAAGGTGAATGTGTAAGCCACTACACTATGGGGACTCAACACAGTCCAATAACAGAAAAATAAATAATATAATATCTGACATCAATAATCTTCACTTCCATCTTTCACCTTAGACATTTTACAAGATCTGATGATCTCCCTACACTAAAATAGCGTGATGAGGTGACGTTGAATAGTTTTAGTCAGGAAATGTGTCCTCTGAATGAAATTTAATACTTTCATCAGCACTATGAGAACCTTCCGCTCCCTTGCTCCCATGGCCTTCTTCATCCATATCTCTACTCAACCCCCTTTTCCATGGAAGCTGGTTTGCTGAGTGAGCACTAAAATATGAACACTCCCATCTGAAAGACAAGCAGTGCCTTTGTGTTACAGAAAAACTGCTGAATGGTTGCTTAAAGGTCATCACAAATCCTGTGTGGTTCCTGTGGTTTTTCCATTTTAATTACTCCCCCCTTGATTGTTTGAAATATGAACAGACTGAGAAGCTGTTCAGCTCAAATTTACCATGCAAATGTGATAAATAAAGTCATCTGACGCCATGTTCACTTGACTAATCCCCATCTTCTAAAATTCTGAAATACTGTATTACCCTTTACATGGACAAAACTTTGATAAAGTAAAAATAAAAGTGATAAACTGTATATAATGTCATGTCAGGTTAGTAAGAGTTTAAGTTTTGGTATTTGTTTCCAGTTCTATTTAGAAGGTATTTCTTACTTTTTGTGCCTGTTTGCCTTCTGTTTTAAGTTACTTCCCACCTTGTTATTGTCTATCCCACCCTAATCATTTCCACCTGTGATCAACAAAGAACTTTGCAATTTCTAATTCATGGAATCCCTGAAGAGAAGTTTATATTCATCTAATCTAGACAATTTTCCTTCTATTTCAAAACCAGTTTTATTTCTTCTTCTTCTTCTTTCTGCTGCTCTCTTTAGGGGCCACCACAGCGGACCATCTCCATCTCACCATATCCACTGGAACCTCATTTGTCACCCCAACCCTCTGCATGTCCTCCTTCACTACATCCATGAACCTTCTCTGTGGTCTTCCTCTTCTCCTCCTGCCTGGCAGCTCCATCTTCAACATCCTTTGTCCAATATTTCAACTACCCCTCCTCTGCACATGTCTAAACCATGTCAGCCTTGTCTCTCTGACTTTATCTTCAAACTTCTCAACCTAGTCTTGTCCACCCAGGTCACACTGAATGAAAAACTCAGCATCTTCAGCTCTGCCACCTCCAGCTCTGCCTCTTGTCTTTATGTCAGTGCCTCTGTCTCTAAACCATGCATTATAGCAGGTCTCGTACTGTCTACTAAACCTTCCCTTTCACTCTTGCTGCTATCCTTCTGTCACAAAGCACCCCATGACACTCATCTCCACCCACTCCATCCTGCCTGGAACTGTCTTGTACACTTTCTGTTGCTTTGGATGGTTGACCCCGGGTATTTAAGCTTGCCCCTTTACCATCACCCATATGTATTCTGTCCTAATTCTTCTAACTTTCATTCCTCTTCTCTCTGGTGCATACCTCCACCTCTCCAGGCTCACTTCCAAATGCTCACTGCTCTCACTATAGATCACAATGTTATCTGCAAACATCATTGTCCATTATTCCAAAGACAAAAAAGTGCTGCGTTTCTGAGAAAAATTTCATAGAAAAAAGTGCTGTCAATCCAGGTCAGAGAATGACTCCTTTTAATAAAAATGAGCTTATAAATTAATATCTTCTTAAAATTTGCCACATTTTTCTCAAAACTTACAATTTTTTCTCAAAAAATGTGTAATGTTTTTTCCAAAAAATTACTACTTTTATCTAAAAAAATGTGCAATTTTTTCCTTGAAAATTTAACATTACATTTTTTGAAAATTTGTCACTTTTTCTCAAAAATTTGCCAAATTTTTTAAAACTGGCAACTTTGTTTTTAAAATGTTGCCGTTGTTATCTTTAAAATGTGCTACTTTTTCCTAAAAACTGGCTATTTGTTTCTCAGAAATTTGCCACCTTTTCATGAAAATTTGACACCTTTTTCTCTGAAAAAGATGGAATGGGGTTAACCCCATTCCATCTGTCATTTTTATTGTCCCGGCTTGTCCCTCACAAGCCGCTGCTCTTGAACGCTCCCAGCCTTGAAGGGCTGACACGCTAAAGCGGATTCTGGTCGCTGGGTTGGCTTTTATTTTGAAAAATCATGACACAGCGGAAGTAAACAGTAATCACGTTACAACCCGGAAGAATTGGCGTTCTCTGGTAGAGGTTTGAATAGACGACAATGACCGATTTATCTTCAGGAGAAACCGTGAAACGCGACGCTGCGATCAGCGTGCAGCCCGTAACAGTCGTTTGTGTGTCCTAATCTGCGGTCCTGGAGGTGGAGGCGGTCGAACGCGAGCAGCAACGCCCTGATGAGAGCAGGCAGCTCGTCGGAGGGAGAAAAATATCCTCGGTGTGTTTACCAGACGGTTCAGAGAGGCTGCCTCCCCGCAGTGTGTCGTTAGCTCACCGAGCGGCTGCTTTTTCACACGGAGAGAAAACATGGCCGAACTGCATGTCGTGGAACCGAGCGGCGCCGGCACCATAGAGCAGCCCGAGCACCGTGACGTCCGGGGCTCGGTGCGCCTAGCGTCGCCCACTCTCATGGTTCCGCCGCGGGGCAGCCAGCTCAGCCCCGGCGGGGTGTCGAGCTGCAGCGGCGGAAGGTCCGCATTCGGGTTCCCGGTGAAGAGCAACCCCAGCTCCCCGTCGGAACCGGCAGACAAGCCCGGTTCGCGTTGGGTTCGGCTCAACGTCGGCGGCACCTACTTCATCACGACCAAACAGACGCTGTGCAGGGACCCCAAGTCGTTCCTGTTCCGCCTGTGTCAGGAGGACCCCGACCTGGACTCTGACAAAGTGAGCAGGCTGTCAGAAACACACACACACACACATCAACGACACGGGTCACACTCACACACACACACACATCAACTACATGGGTCACAAATAAACACACATTTACAAATCAACGACACAGGTCACAGATAAACATACACACATCAACGACACGGGTCACAAATAAACACTCACACTCTCTCTCTCACACACACACACATCGACGACACAGGTCACAAATAAACACACACGTCACAACGACACCAGTCACAAATAAACACATACACATCAACTGTAAGAGCTCAAAGTTAAAACCTGAAAAGTTACAGAAAGAAAGGAATTTCTGTAGCTGTTCCGCCCGACCGCCTGTACAGGATATTTTAAGGATGAAAGCAGGGATACTGAAGATAAATAATAATAATAATAATGGTTCAAGTGGTGGGGTGTGAAATAAAGAGAATTTTTGAGATTACAGCAATAAATTTAGTAGAGAAAAAAAGATATTTGTGAGAACATTGTTGAGGAAAAATTTTAAACAAATTCATTTGTTGCAAAAATTAGGTTATAAATAAAGTAGGCAAATGTAAGAGGGGAAAAAAAGGAAAATCAAAAAAATAAACAAGCAGATTTACAAAAAAAGACAAATTATTAAATACATTTACAAGTGTGTGAGAATAAATTTACAAATTGAAGGAAAAAAGGGAAAATTTACAGGAAACAGGCAAGTACATGGGACAAAAGTGGGAAAATTTGTGACATTTTCTGCTAATTTAAGAGAAAAAAAATTGGCTAATTTACAGTAGAATATTGACAGATTTTTAGGGAACTAATGGTAAATTTATAAGAACAGTTTTAGAGAAAAATGGAAATCGTATAGGAAAAAAAAATCCCGGAAACTTATGAGAAAAATTGCAACTTTTCAAGAGTAAATTTCAAATTTATGAGAAAAAGTAGAACATTTACAAGAAAAAGTTTTATTAGGAAAAAATGTACATTTGAGTAATTTTTATGTGCACAATTTTTTACAATTTACCAAAAAGTCTGCAAATTTACAATAAAAAATAGTTCTTAGGTTTTTTTGTGTGTCGGGGAACCGTATCGCTTCAGTTTTCTGGGTAAAATTGAAAGGGAAATGGACATATTGGTACTTCTGTATTAATAACTCATAAGAAATTTATTAGGGCAAAGTTATTAGTGAACAGGCATGAATGATGTTTTTGGGTGTTGTGGTGTGGAGCATTGAACACTGAATTTTAAGAAAGCACACAATTTTTTTTTTTAGTTTTTCTTTTTTTTTTTGTTTGAATTTTTCAAAGAAAAATTGGTGGCACTAACATGTTGTAGTCAGTACTGGACATACCAATATAGTAAATACAAACCATCTAATTCGTACTTTAAATACTACATGCATGTCGTTCGTTGTTATTTTTATTATTGTTATTGTTATTATTATTATTAATTTATTTATTTTCATTTCTAAAAAGAGTTGAATGTAAAATTTCTGACAACATATTTGCTCCAGAATTCTCCCATATATTTCAGTTCAGGATTCTTTGCATGGCATCGGCCCTCCGTATACTGTTTCTAATGTTTACCTCTGTGTTGCGTCACCTCCTCTTTTAACAACACTGTGTAAGCGTTTGGGAACTGAGGAGACCAAATGTTGAAGTCTGGAAAGTGCAGTGCTTTTCCAATCTTTCTTGATATTAGACTTTCTGCTGTCCGAAAGTTTGAGGATGCCTTTGTTGTCTCTTTGTGATGAGCCCGATGTTTTCAGTGGGTGATGGGTCTGGACTGCAGACAAGACGGACTCTTTCAGTCCAGAGTTATGCTATTAGAATACATGCAAGTCTAAACTGGTTGGACAATGTTCTTACTAAAGTGAGCAAGACCTTTCCTGAAAAGAATGCAGTGTATTGGACCACAGTTAATAGTTGCTAAATTAAATAGTCTCTCTAACAAATGAACACAAACATATTATTATTCTTATCTACTAGCAGGATGTTTGCAATGGTGTGCTGAAATCAATTAGTTAAACTACAGGTATGTCTTGAAGACATAAAGACCTGGATGGCCTGTAATTTTCTACTTCTAAATTCAGACAAAACTGAAGTTGTTGTACTTGTTTCTAAACATCTTAGAAACACAGTATCTAACCAGATACTTACTCTGGATGGCATTGCCTTGTCTTCCAGTGACATTGTGAGGAATCTTGGGGTCATTTTTGACCAGGATATGTCCTCAAATGTGGACATGTTAATAAATAGGTAAGTAGTACGAGGGACTACCAGCAGACCCTGATGGAGACCTCAGAGTCCTGCTGCTGTTGTACAGCTTCAGAAGTTCTTTAATATAAGAAGGTGTCTGACTATGCAGTGCTCTGTACGCAGTAACAAGAATTTTACACTGAATCTTAAATTTAAACAGACATGCAGGACTGCCTTATTTCATCTGAGGGACTAGAACAAGAGAGATAATATTCCTCCCACGTGGGCTTCTCTTCACTGGCTCCCTGCTAAACCCAGAACTGAATTTAAAGTCATTCTGCTCACATATAAAGTCTTGAATGATCAGGCCCCATCAAATCTAAAAGACCTCATAGTGTCTTATGGAGCACGTCGCTCTCAGAGTGCAGGCTTAATTGTGGTTCCTAGAGTTTCTGAAAGTAGAATGGAAGGCAGAGGTTTGTATTCAGGAGACTGACACCCTCTCTACTTTTACGACTAGGCTTAAAACTTTGATTTTTAACAGGATTTATTATTCGAGCTGGATCAGGTGACCTTGAACCATCCCTTAGTTATGCTGCCATAGGCTTAACCTGCTGGGGGACTTCCCGTGATGCCCTGAGCACATCTTCTCCACTTCCTATGTGTTTATATGCCACTGTTGCATTTCATTTATCTTCTCTCTCCAGAAGTTTGTTGTGTGTGGTCTCTTTATGCTCTCCTCTCCCCCTCACTCTGGCATATGACTGCCCCACCCTAAGCCTGGTTCTGTTCAGAATCAGAATACTTTATTAATCCCAGGGGAAAATTTCATGGAGATCTCTTCATGTTAACAGGAAGTTCTTTAGCCCCAACCCTGCCAAGTACTGCTCATAGGAGATGATATGCTGGGTTTCCTTTTAAATGTTGTAGGGTCCTTTGCCTTACTATATAACACACTTTTTAGACAACTGTTCAATTGAATTTTCGGTTTTGGTGTTACCAGCTGAGGTGGTGAGGCATGTGACCAGGACGCCTCCTGTGTGCCTCCTAGGTGAGGTGTATCAGGGATGTCCTAATGAGAGGAGACGCTAGGGTAGACCTGGGACACTCTGGCAAAAGAGATTCTTAATATCAAGAGTTAATTTACTGGTTAAAAAAAAAATTCTCTCAGCTGGCTTGGAATCACCTCGTTGTCTCCTTGAAAGAGCTGCAGGAGGTAGAGGGATGTCTGGGTGTCTCTGCTGAGACTGCTGTCCTGCGACCTGGATAAGCAACAGAAAGTAAATGGAAAGATTTTCTCTTGTAGCTATTTAAAATTGAGAAGTTGTTGTAAAATGTGGTGACAGCTTGGTTGACATTCCTAGCAATAAGACTCATTTCTAGTGGGTGTTGGACTCCACCAGAGCTGTCCTTTGTCACCAGTTCTGTTCAGATTTTTATGGCTAGACTGGCTAAATAATGGAGGGCCTCCACTTTGGTGGCCTCGGGATCCTTTCTCTGCTTTTTGTGGATGAGATGGTTCTTTTGGCTTCATCAAGTGGTGACCTCCAGCTCATACTCAGGTGCAGCTGAGTGTGAAGTGGGTGGGATGAGAATTAGCACCTCAAAATCCAAGGCCATAGTTCTCAGCCAGGGGAGGGTGGCATGGCCACTCCGGGATGCGTAGCGAATTGCTGCCCCAAGTGAAGGAGTTAAAGTAGGCTTCTGCAGTGATGCTGATACTGTACCAGTCTGTCATGGTGAAGAGAGCTGAGCGTGAAAGAGAAGCTGTCAGTTTACTGGTTGATCTACGTTCCTGCCCTCACCTGTGATCATGAGCTCTAGGTGGCGACCGAAAGAATGAGATTGGGGATACAAGCAGAGGACTTCCTCTGAAGGGTGCCTGAGCTGTACCTTACAGATAGTTTGAAGAGCTCGATCATTCAGGAGGGACTTGGAACAGAGCTGCTACTCCTTCACATCAAAATATGCCAGTTAAGGTGGTTTGGGTATCTGACCGGCATCACTCCTGGGCGTCTCCTGGGTGAGGTGTCTTAAGACACACTGGAGAGATGTAATCTCTCGCTGGCCTTGGATCGCCTTGGAATCTTCCCAGGAGAGCTGGAGGTTGTGGCCAGGGAGAAGGAGGTCTGGGTGTCTCTGCTTAAATTGCTACCCCATGACCCGGACTTGGATAAGCATAAAAAAAGGATGGCTGGATAAAATTTATAACACAATAAATGTGCAAAATATGAAAGGATCTAAATGTTTCCGGAAGGTGCTGTATTTTAATTTAACAAATGGCTGCCTCTCCCTGAGCCTGCGTCTGTTTGGAGGTTTCTTTCTATAAAAAAAAAAAGAAAGGGTTCTTCCTCACCACTGTTGTCAAGTGCTTGCTCAAAGGGGATCTTGTGTTTGTTGGCGCGCTCTCTCTAACATTAAAGGGTCTTTACCTTACTTGAGATGACTGTTGTTAAGTGGTGCTATATAATAAAACTGGCTTCTTGTATTCTTACAGGATGAGACAGGAGCCTACCTGATCGACAGAGACCCCACATACTTCGGTCCCATCCTGAATTACCTTCGGCACGGGAAACTAATCATGGATAAGAATCTGGCAGAAGAAGGTAAAAGCAGAGCAGGATCTGCTAGTGAACATCATCACCAAGAGACCAAATAAGGCATTGATATGATTTGTATTTCAGGTGTTCTTGAGGAAGCAGAGTTCTACAATATTGCGTCCCTGGTGAGGTTGGTGAAAGAGAGGATACGGGACAATGAGAACCGGACATCTCAGGTACATAAAACAAAACTAAAATAAATCTGTATAACTGACTGTCTTCCAGTGTAAATATAATCCAGATAGCTTGTAACATGTTCAAACAAAGTGTGTGTTTGCGTGCAGATTGTTGATGTGGTTTTAGTCATGCTCTGTGTCTTTGCTGTGTCTCTCAGGGCCCTGTGAAGCATGTTTATCGAGTACTACAGTGCCAAGAGGAGGAACTCACACAGATGGTCTCAACTATGTCGGACGGTTGGAAGTTTGAGCAGGTGCAGAGAATGCAGCTTTTTTCTTCTGTCTGTCATCTTTTAGTTCATGCTTTAGTTGTTTCAAAGCTGCCATTTTAAGCCCCAGTTGACCTAAAATGTGTGCCAGGGCATTCTGAGGTATTTATTTCCAAACAGGAAGTACTAGGGATGAAAAGTTTTAATCATGTCCAGGAATAGATACTGAACTAAAGGACTTGTTTGGTCCTGACCTAGATATGTCTGCAATGGAGCTGTGCAATATTATACTGTCCGCAGTATTTGTAAATCTACAGTACTGTGACAGCCCATTGAGGGATGTCACCAAACTTTACATATTAAAAAATGAGCCATTTTTGACCCAGAAAAATCTGTGCGGAGCTTTAGAACATATTTCAGCCTAATAAAGAAGTAGACATAGCCTGTTATTAATGATCAATTAAACATTAGTAATGAGTGTAAATAGTAAAAAGCTTTACCACATGTGACTACTCTGCAGAAGGCAGTTTCTGATTATTATGCCTCCACCTTGAGGCGTTATATTTTTGGGATATCTGTCCAGCTGTTATACATCTTACCACTACAGGCACTGACTTGCTAGCTGGATCATTACCAAACTTTTTTTTTGGGTAATACCTATGATGGGTACAAGATCTGATAACATTTATGAGATTGTGGGGTCAAAAGTCAAGGTTACATGGGGTCATTAAAATATCACTGCCGCTGTAGCAGCTGATTGAGCTCCTGGATCCTTGCCAGCGGTTGCACGGTTAATCATCATGATGGGTAGAAGAATTGAGGTCTCCACATCTGTCTGGCAAAGCACCACTGCCGGAGCTGACTTGTTTGCTGGATCTTTTCCAAACTTTGTGTGGTTAATACTTAAGATGGGTAGAACATCTGGTAACATTTGCAAAATTGTGCGGTTAAAGGTCTATCCGGGCCAGATTTAAGGCGGAGGCATACCTGTTGAGTTCTGTGCATTTCATTTGAGTTCTGAAACTTTCCGGAGTGGAGCCACTCTTTTAACTCTGTCTCTTTTTCCTCTTCTTGTCTTCGTCCTCAGCTCATAAGTATCGGCTCTTCGTACAACTACGGCAACGAGGACCAGGCAGAATTTCTATGTGTAGTTTCCCGGGAACTCAACAACTCCACTAACGGCATCGTCATCGAGCCCACCGAGAAGGCCAAGGTGAGCAAACACTTATTACTGTCAGAAAATCCCATAAAAAGACCAGAACCTGAAATGAACAGGTACTGTTTGTGTATTAATGGCTAATTTATCCTGTTCCTGTGTGCCATGTGGATGGTTGTGAAATCATGAAAACATCACTTTGTCACATTAAGTGATATAATTTTTTACGTATTCTTGGGGACTTTTAAACCACTCTTGGATGGAGTTAACTGGAGTGCTAGCTGTGTATTAATCTCCAGATGTAAACAGTTTGCTCAAAAGGCCTGTCTTCTACAGTGCTAATCATTGTCTGAGAATTTAATAAAAATTGATCTGCAAGGTATTTTTAGGAGCCAAGGCTGCAGTAGAATAGTCCAAATAATTACCTTGTGTCTCCTTTTTGTAATCGCTTTAACTTAAACTTGAAGGAAAAATATGGAGATGGATTTATAGACACTTGAGAAAAGGACAGTTTAATGGTCAGGGAATCTGACTAGACTCTCTCACAATGTGATTCCAGAGGTTGCTGACAGATGATCCAGTGTACAGTGCATCCGGAAAGTGTTTACTGCGTTTCACTTTTTCCACGTTTTTTTGTGTTACAGCCTTCTCCCAAAATGGATTAAATTCATTCTTTCCCTCAAAATTTAACACAAAACACCCCACAATGACTATGTGAAAAAAGTTTTTTGAAATGTTTGCAAATTTATTAAAAATGAAAAATCAAGAAATCACATGTACGTAAATCTTCTTCTACTCACAGCCCTTGCTCAGTACTTTGTTGATGTACCTTTGCAGCAATTACAGCCTCAGGTCTTTTTGAATATGATGCCACATGCTTGGCGCACCTGTCTTTGGGCAGTTTTGCCCATTCCTCTTTGCAGAACCTCTTAAGCTCCATCAGGTTGGATGGGCAGCGTTGGTGCACAGCCATTTTCAGATCTCTCCAGAGATGTTCAATCGGCTTCAAGTCTGGGCTCTGGCTGGGCCACTCAAGGACACACAGCATGATGCTGCCACCACCATGCTTCACTGTAGGGATGGTATTGGCCAGGTGATGAGCGGTGCCTGGTTTCCTCCAAACATGACGCCTGGCATTCACGCCAAAGAGTTCAATCCTTGTCTCATCAGAGCAGAGAATTTTGTTTCTCATGGTCTGAGAGTCCTTTGGGTTCCTCTTGGCAAACTCCA
>VUQH01081521.1:0-13238 GCA_015106775.1 Etroplus canarensis | reverse complement strand
GTAGTCCTAGTGCCGGTCCCAAGCCCGGGTAAATGGTGAGGGTTGCGTCAGGAAGGGCATCCGGCGTAAAAACTGTGCCAAATCAAATATGCAGATTCATAACACGACTTCCATACCGGATCGGTCGCGGCCCGGGTTAACGACCGCCTCCGTTGCCATTAGCCAACAGGGTGCCGGTGGAAACTATGCTACTGTTGGCCGAAGACCAAGGAGGGGGAGAGGGGGAAAGCGTGTTAGAAGGCAGAGAGAGAGAGAGAGAGCATGGATGTAGTGAAGGAGGACATGTAGAGAGTGTGAGGGAAGAGGATGCAAGGGATCGGGTGAGATGGAGGCAGATGATCCACTGTGGCGACCCCTAACGGGAGCAGCCGCAAGAAGAAGGAGAAGAACAGAGTCCCAGCTGCTCACCCAACCTTTGTGAAATGCACCCAAATCTGGTTCAACCCTCTGTTCTGCACAGCTGCAATAATTATGTTCCTCATACGGTCCTGTGCAAAAGTCTTGAACCACCCTTCATTTCTTTATAGTTTGCAT
Organism: Etroplus canarensis; assembly: GCA_015106775.1. Lineage (NCBI taxonomy): Eukaryota > Metazoa > Chordata > Actinopteri > Cichliformes > Cichlidae > Etroplus > Etroplus canarensis. The sequence continues at coordinate 12,704 of VUQH01081521.1, read as the reverse complement.
TTTGGTGCTTTATAAATAAACTAATAATAATACTAATAAAATTAAATTGAATAAAGACTGAGCTAGACAATAATGTCATGATAAAAACTGTACCATTCTTTAATTCAGTACAACAGGTGCCCCACAGGCCTCAGAGGCCCAGGTCAGAAGGTGTTCACACAGGAAATGATGCAGTGCAGCAGAACTAAACCTTCTCACCAGGTTTAAAGCCTGACTGTGGCGCCTGTGGAAATCCAACCAAAAACCCAACATCACAGCTGCTCTCAGAGGACAACAGGACATGTTTTAATGACAGCTTTACACTGGAAAACTCCACTTAAAAGAAACAAAAGAAAACACCTATATTGTTGCAGACAGATTTAATACACGACATAATAATAATAATGATAATAATAATAATAATAATAGATGAAACAGCACATTGTTTCATTTCATTCAGTCTGCACCAAAACCCACAGAACCCTCCATCAGCCCACACATGCAGATGAGGCGGTGCTGTGTTGTAAGGAGAATATTATGATGTAGTCAGTTTTGTTTTCTTTAAAGACATGCATCAGAATGAGGGTCATACATTTTCCAACATTCCCCAGGTGTTTGTCACCAGCTGCTGAACAGCTGTGTGACCCTCCTGCATGGTTAGTCAGCCGTGGAGCCACCTGAAGATCATGCCAAAAAAACTGAGGAGCACTTTTTGAATTACAAATAAAGGATTTGCATTACTTTGCAACACTTCTGCCTAGTCACACAATATCCATGATGTTCAGTGTGATCTGTGTGAGCAGGTCGAGTAAGGGAACACTGCAGATTGGACAGAAAGGAGAGATCACGTGACTCTATGTGATGCTTTTAGCGCTCATTACACATTTTGAAAAAGTTCATGTCCAACAGTATGCAGCCACTCACTGTGAGCACAGCTAAGGGAATATGTTCAGTGGTAAACAGGACATATCCATAGCACCATCAGCTGAACCAAAGTAGCAGCAAAAGTCCAAACGATACCAACACATCCAGGCACAGTTTCACCAGTTACATTCAGGAAGAGAAATCACAGCTGTGCTCACAGCTAGCAGCGTCAGTCTGTCAGAGATCAGCCTGTTAAAGTGTCATAAGCACTAACAGCACCTCACGGTGCGTCGCATCATCTCTCCTTTCTGTAGTAACTGCAGTTTTAGCCTCAACTGGACCAACACACCAACTGTTTATATATGCAACATGCAGCATATTGCAAAAGTATTGTGAGGCAACACAAAATGTCCTGCAGGGTAATGCAGAAGCCATTAAAAAAACAAAGCTCTCACACTGAGCTTTCAGGCGCTCTGCACACAGCACCTCTGACATGGGCTGCATTCAGTGGGATTTCTGTCCTCGAAATTCATAGTTTTACTTCAAAAATGAAAGAAAGCAATCTGGAATAATCCTACATATTTCAAATAAAATGTCCTTGGTGCAAAAACAACAGTCTGCTCAAAGTAAAACCTCCTGCTTCCTTTCAGGAAAGAAGAAAGTCGATGCGATGGCCTCAGATTAATAACCATGATGACAGAACAGTTTGAATGGAGTTATCGTGGATTATTTGATGACTTTGTCCTACGGTTTCAGTGTGTCGTGACTTTAAAAAAGGAAGAGAAAAGAAACAAATGTCAGCCTGTTGTTTTAGGGTTGACGTCGTCTTCCTTACATGGCATACTTTTGGGTCCATTCTTTTGCTAGTTTGTTGTATCTGAGAAGAGAAAAGGAGAGAAATGTGTGAGACATTACTAAACAATGTCAGTGTCCAGCTGAGCACCATCTGAGCCTGTGTGTACTCACTTGTCTTTGTCACTCTTGTAGATGTGTGCTATGTCTGGCACTAAGGGGTCATCTGGGTTTGGATCACAAAGCAGTGAACATATGGACAATAAAACTAGGATGAAAAAGAATGGAAAGGATCCCATCAGTTGGCTGGCTGAGAGAACGCAAAAGTGGTTTGAAAATAGTTCAATTAACATGATAATGAGTTCAGTGTCCTCATCAGTCACGAGCATGTGCAGCAGGAAGTGCAGAAACGATACGCTGCAGTCGTGTCGACATGAAGGAGAGAACAAAGATCTCAGAGCTGACACCGTGTGAGAGCAAAGGGAGGCCTGCACAGTGTTACAGCGCTGACCCTGACCATATGCTCAATAATGTGCACACTCAAACACGATGCTTCCTAAAACACAGTAAAAAACCCAGCACTTACCTTTAGACACTGTTAGTGCAGGAGACCACTGTGACCGCAAGATGTCCAAACAGATGCTGCCATTGCTGTTTATATTTGGGTGATAAATCTTTGTTGTAAATGCTACCTGTAAAAAACAGCCACACTTCATCACAGGAGACACTGGTGCTGGTTACAATATTTTTCTCATTCAAAAGGCCAGTGAAGGGGCGAACACAGAACGTGACCTGCGGCGCCATGTCGAGCAGGGATCATACAAAATGAAAGACATTCAGCGAGGGCGGGTCTCAAGGTTAACTCGTCTCAACTTCAAGGCAAAATGGAATGTTTGCTAGTGGCCGACCATCAGCGACAGAGCAATTCACGACATAAAGTCCGTCGCTGTGTGGACACCCCTTACACAGCTCTGCTTCAAACTAAAAGTACAGACTGAAACCGAGCCTTTCCCAGGAGTCTGTGTATCACTTCATAAGGCAGGACAAAAGGAAAGTTTCCCAGACATGGAATAAGCCTAGTCTTAGTTTTGTTGGCTGCTTCTGGGTTCTTTCTGTGTGGAATCTGCATGTTCTCCCTGTGCCTGATTGGTTCTCTCTGGATACTCTGGTTTCCTCCTGCAGTCCAGTGACATGTATGTTAGGTGGTGTTTCTAAACTGACCATAGGTGTGAATGGTTGTCTGTCTCTCTGTATTTGCCCTGTGATGAACTAGTGACCTGTCCAGGGTGTAACCCCTCAACCCTGAATTAAATAAGCAGTTTAGACAGTGGATGGATGGATGGATGGATGGATGTTTTGTTCCAAAAAAAGCTGTTGTATATGTGAAATGTTGAACAATTACAGTGTTGGAATAAAAGATAAAAGGTGCCAGCTATTACCCCTTCTATCATTTAAGAGACAGAGATGTTTGACAAAATTCTCTCACAGCACAACCAACATGGCACATTTAGCAGACAGGACAAAGCTTTGATTAGACCTGTTAGTGCTTACCTTTGGTGGCTTAAATGGGTAGTCGGTAGGGAAGTGGATAGTGAGAAAGAAAACTCCTCCTTGGTAGGGACTGTCACCCTGACAAAAAGACAATTCTGTCAGTAAAACAACAGAACCAGCTGGCTCATCAAAGTCACTTGAGTGACAGCACAGCACGGCATTAGAAAGTGTTCACCCCAAATGCAAAGCAAAGTTTTCTCACAGTGCATTCAAACAAAGCCTATATAATCACATTCAAACAAAGCCTATGTAATTAGGCAAATTGATGCAAAAAGAGATGAATCCACATGTTTTCGAGTTAAAATATTTCAGTTTCTATGAAAACACTACATCATAAACAACCATCAGTTGGATTCACTTGTGAAGTCATTGGCAGATGGAAACAGTGGGCAGTTGGGGCTTTATGGTTCAACTTCTTTAGACAGACAGGAAAAAAGGAGAGAGCCTGGAGAAAAGTAACGTATGAAAATATGTTACTGTAACTTGACTTCAATTATAAGTTGTATTCCTCCTCCTCAGACATATATTCAGGTTTCCAGTGTGACGAGACGAGAGGGAAGGGTAACTTGGTGTTTGGTGTGAACGTAGCAGAACACAGATGATTCTGAGCAGCTGTCAACACCTGCAGGAGTCTCTGGATGGATGTGGATGCAATTTCACTGACACCAAAGGCGTGTAGACCACATTTTCCATCAACGCCCTTACTGATTTCTGATCAGTTCTCTGTGTAGGGTTACGCAGGTTGTTAGGATCAGCACCTCTGTTTTATTATCTCCAAGTCTGATTGCAGTTCAGGGAAGAAACAAGTTTTGCATATGACTTAGGTGTGCAAAAGCTCTGCTGCTAGGAGTGTGATGTCACTGTCCTGCACGGTGCAACTGTAGGAAAACAACAACAAGCAGCACTGCTGAAAGGCACTGATAAACCTGCCTATGAGTCACATGGACAGGCTGGCACCAGCTCAGCTTCTCTTTGAGCTTTGAGGAAGGAAATTCTAAATTTACAGGCAACCGAATGGAGCCACAGGGGCCACACACAACTGTACTCCCTGTGCCGGTCCCAAGCCTGGGTAATGGGGAGGGTTGCGTCATGAAGGGCATCCAGCATAAAATCTTTGCAAATCCAAAATGCTGATACAAATGCGACCCCCAACATGAGCAGCCAGAACAAGAAGAAGAAGAAGAAGAATGGAGTGTGCAGACAACACTGCATCAGCTTTATCTGACTCAAATATTATCAATAAAATTATCTAGTCAACCAATAAACTTCCAGTTCACAGCTTACTGTAATGTGTGAAGCACAGGAAGAAAGTGTGAATTTTATTGTTGAGGGTTGGCTGTATAAGAATTCAAATCCGCTGCTCACAGTCAGATCCACGACAAATGAATCTTGTTCGCCACCAAAAGAAAGTGTTTGATTTCAGAAGCATTAGGACTACATGTGGGGTGGCTGTGGCTCAGGAGGTAGAGTGGGTTGTCTTCCAACAGGAAGGTTGGTGGTTTGATCCCTGGCTTCTCTGGTTTGCAGGCAGAAGTGTCCTTGGGCAAAACAAGGAACCTCAAATAGCTCCCGATGCATCCATCGATGTGTGAATGTGTGTTTGACAGTTATATGTGCTTAAAGGCATAAAATAAAGTGCTGTATGAATGTGTGTGTGAATGTGTGAATGAAAGTTGTAGTAAAAAAGCGCTTTGAGTGCTCAGTTAGAATAGAAAAGTGCTATATAAGTATCAGTCCATTTACCATGGTCAGTAATAACCATCGCCATTAAAGGCATGAAAATATGTGGATGCATCAGCATCACTGATCATATCACTGATGTTTTTATAATGGTGAAAGGAAGACTCCAACAACACCTTCCAAATGTAGGAATCAACCAACAGGAACACTCCATGATTATGACCAATAAGGTAACGATCATCACCATCTAACAGGATACAAGTGGTCTCCAACACGTGCAGCACAGACATCTTTCAAGCTATTACAGCACAGCAGGTCTACCATCTAAAAGAAGTGAACCATCAAAAATCTGCCAGCACCACAGGAACGGTAAATATAGGAACAGCAACAGCGGAGATTTACAAACTGACATGCAAATTTTCCACTCCTAAAAAACAGGAAGCTGTGTTGATCACTTTGGCAAACGAGGTTACTGGACCCAGTTCTACACCTACACTAAGGCCAGCCCTATCCCAACACTTATTTTCTGAAGATTACAATCTAGACCAAGACTGTTAGGAGTAGTGATTCCTGTGAAAATTAAAAAGTGCCCATAAATATGACCTTGACCTTGAGCACAGGTTGGTTGAAGACACATGAGGTGATCACTGAGCACAAGTTCCACTAAAATATGACCAATACCCTTGAACTGCAGATGGACAGATGACGGCTGCCTCAACATGGATCATGGATCATACGTCACTCAAGCAGATTTCTTTTCTTTTTTACAACAAGCTACAGCCACACAGTGGATCGAACCCACAACCTTCTGATTAGAAGACACCCCGCTATACCTTCTGAGCCACAGCTGATTTCAATTCAGCTTTATTTATATAGCGCCAATTCACAACAAAACTCCCCTCAAGGTGCTTCACACTGAGTTAAAGATCCTACAGTGTTAGAGAGAAAACCCAAACAATCAGACCATCCCCTATGGGTAGCACTTGGAGACTGTGGGAAAGTAGAACTCCCAACAGAAGCAGGCTCCGGGAGGGGCAGCCATCTGCCTCACCCGGTTGGGGGTGAGGGGAGAGAGAATGGACAGCAAAGAGAGACACAGACTCCATGACTAACTTTTGTGTGTGAGGAAGACTCCTCATTTACATACACAAATTGGAATCTGTCAGATAAATAAGATTCAAACCAGCGTAATGCATTCCCTTTAATACCAACAGAGGATTCTAGCCTCTGCAGTAAGATGTTGTGGTCGACTGTATAGAAAGCTGCACTGAGGTCTAGGAGAACAAGCACGGAGACGAGTCCACTGTCAGAAGCCATAAGAAGATCATTAGTAACCTTCAGTAGTGCCGTTTCTGTGCTGTGATGAACTCTGAATCCTGACTGGAACTCTCTGAATTTTGGCATTAGCTCATCTGTGTTTTTGCCAGATGAGCTTGAAGCATGTGATTTCCTGTCCTAATACATACATGAGTGAGTTACATCACATGCTGATCATTACGTCTTTAACCTAGTTTTTGGAAGCCGAGCTATTAGCTGTTACCAGCTGATGATAACAGCACTTACAGGACCCTGAAGCACAAAATGTTTGACCTGAAATATCAGACAGTTACTGTATGTAGACTAACAGCTGGACCTTCTGGTTGATGGAGTGATGCAGTTGGAAAATGTTGGGTAGGCGATACAGTCTAAATGCATATTGATATGTATCTGTCACATCTTTTATCTCGTCTGAAAATATGTTAAAATACTGGCCAACACACAGGCCTACATAAAACAGTGGTAACATTTTGAACACATTAAGACAAGCCTCAGATGCTTAGCATGATACTCACCGGACCCATTATGGTTGCCTGCCAGTGGAACACTACAATCAGGGAGAAGGAGAGAGACACACATAAGAATGTAGGCTGTACATGTCAGCATGCCATCATCCGTCACTTCACACATACTGTATGTACAGAGCCTCATACAGTGTGTACTGTGTGTACAGAGTCTCATACAGAGTGTACTGTGTGTACAGAGTCTCATACAGAGTGTACTGTGTGTACAGAGTATGAAGGAAGCTGTGCTGTGTCTGTGTCAACTGGTTGATTACAGGGTGACTAACAGCAGCCACTCCCATTTCTACCCACTTCAGTCTGAAAAGATAACAGATCAAATGGCTTCTAACTAACCCTTTGAAAAAACCCCGACTGTCCAATCAATCACAGATTAACGACTGGAAGACAGTGCCGTTTTGGAGTCTTCTCTTTGCTTTGGTTTCTATTTTAAGATGAAATGTAGAGAAACACATTTTTGCCACAACTGTGTCCCCTCAGGAACCATAAACTGGCCCAAGAGCCAAATGAAGCTGGTCCTTCTGAACACACTTGGCTGACATTTTGTAATGCGGAATGTGTGTACTCACTGTCATCCCCCACTGGTCCAGCAGAGCACTGTGCTGGAGGGTCTCTCTGCAGGTCCTGCAGCTCCTGGTCAACAGCAAAAATAACCTTGTGTGAGCTGTGCAGCTAAAAAGCCACTGACATGATGGAATCCTAATGTTTCAATGTGAACCAATGGGAAGGTGAAGTGTGTGGCCATTACTGAAGTGCGGCTGACTGGTGACCTTTGCATGTATTATGGCACTCCTGTCGTTATGGGTGCTGCCACTGTGACCGAAGCTGATAACACAGGATTAATTTGTTTCTTAAACTATTCATGTCATCATACCGCATATTAAAAACCAGATAAAAATTAAACTTAGCTTGTTTTGTCTGGTGCTCTCCACCACCTCTCATGTCATTCCACCAAATGATATTACTTTTTCTTGCGCCACTGCCTTGTCTCTTTCTTCATTAGTGGTAAATCCCACACAGGTTAAGACCTGCCTGCTTTCAAAGGCAGGTCTTTGGTTTGCACTGGTTGTGTTGGATTAACCACAATCTGTAAAGTTGGTGCCCTCCGTCTAAGGGTTGGTTTCATTTTTAGCTTATTTTATTTTTGGTAGGTGTCCCTGTAGTGTAGTGCTCCACACAATCGCCTTACAAGCGAAAGGTCCGTGGTTCGATTCCAGGTCGGGACACAAGCCCCCCTCACCATGGAGGGACGCGCCAGGAAGAGCATCCAGCGTAAAACCTCTGTTCATGTGTGTGCATCTAGATCACTCAAGTGTATGCTAAGTGTGTGCATATACGTACAAAAAAAAAGAGTGTGCTGAGATCTAGTTGTAATTTCCATATTAGGGCAATAATAAAGTTTATCTTCTTCTAACTTCAGGTTAACTCTGTGCTCTCAGTACACAGTTCACTTCTTCAAGGGTAAACTGTCACTTATGCTGCAGACCAAACCTGCGTCCTGCTCTATGAAGCCACTTCAACAAACAAAAGATATGTTTTTGTTCTCTGGCTTCACTTAACCTAACATCACCCATCAGGAGGAGCGGGTCACACAAAGGTGGTTATCAACTCAACAACCCAGCTGTGCATGTTCACAGCGTTGGCAGCATCTGACCAATCACAAACATGGATCAGCCTGCTGGCAGCAGCTGATTTTACAAAGGAAGATAAAACTAAGAAGTGAAAAATATGAAGCGGTTAAACACACAATACTGCCTGAAATCATCACAGCTGCTGCCGACAGAACAGCAGTATGAGGGTCTGTAACAGGAAAGTGCTGTGCAGCATTAAAACATGTATGAATGTGTCTGCACTTTATTAAAATAGCTGTTTTCCAGAGCTTAAAGATTTACTTGTCATCAAAAACACTGACTGTGTGAGGAAACGGAGGGATCTGATTGGTCAGTAGGTGGTGATGTTATACCTGTTGATCTCTGACCTAGAACATAAACTGCTCTGCAGTGAGTTAGGTCTGCAGCTTAAGTTACCATGGCGATGTTAACCCAGTAAGAAGTACTGAAAATCACCCATCAACACAGCCTCTGTCATCGGAAAAGATTGTGCTGACCAGCTTCACCAGCTTCACCAGCTGCACCGCGGCGCAGCAGGCAGCCACACAGCGGGTTATAAAAACAGTGGGTAAGATCACTGGGGTTTTGCTGCCAGACACCAATGCCATCTTCACTTCCTGCTCCCTGCAACACTCACACAGCATCCCTGGAGCCTCGTCACATCCCACCCACCACCTGTTTCAGCTATCAGATCCATTAGAGAAAAGACCAACAGTTTCTTCCACAGGCCATCAAACTTCTCAATAACAATGCCTCAGGGACCACAGGGACAAGAAAATCCTCCCGATCAGAAGACATCAGGGTTTTCATGTGTAATGTCTCTGTGATACTAAAAATATCCAGACTGTAACATTAAAGGTAATGTGTCTTCATTTGGACGGTCCAGCTGCATGAGATGGGGGGGTGCAGTGATCTGGATGTGGTGGACCACATGTTACCGATGCTTTAACAGAAGACAAGTTGTCCCAGCAGACCTGCTCTGTCTTAGTCTTTCTGACCCAGATGTCCTGATGTGAGAGCTGTGGCAGGAGGAGGACCTGTGATGAAACCAGCCTGATCACCTGAGCGCCTCAACTTCTTGTTTATTCTCTGAACTTGGTGAGAACTCATGCTTATTTTATCATAGCTGTCCTGGCTGCCAGCAGGGGACTACTGACATTTGGACACAAAGGACACAACTCTGAGTACTGTCCTGTTTACTGCAGGAATGAGACACCACCACAGAGACAAGTACAGCAAGGCTGTACTCCTATTACTTTCCCAGAGTTAGAGAAGGGAGGAACAGAGACACAGAGAGGTCACAGAGAGGACACAGAGAGGACACAGAGAGGACATGGTGAGTGGGGGATACAGAGAGGAAACAATGAGGACACAAAAAGGAGATACGGAGGGCACAGTGAAGACACAGTGATATGGGGGACACAGTGAGGACACAGAGAACACAGATCAAACAGTGAGACACAGTGATATGGGAGACACAATGAGGACACAGAGAACACAGATCAAACAGTGAGGACAGTTAACCAGATAACTATCCTCTCTGTCCAGCTGCAGGACTGTGTGAGTGTGTCCGCAGAGATGACAGCTGTCTCTTGATAGTTTAAAACGTCACACAGTTTGACGGAAGCTGTTTTAAACGTATGTTTGTGACGCTGTGAGTAAAGACAAACTCTCGTTAGCCTCAGCTGGGCTAGCTGCCTGTAGCTGCAGCCACAGCTAGCTGCTCAAACTTACCTTCTGTATTCTTTTGAGCGCCATGTTGACTCGCTCACTCTGCACTTCACTTTGTTATTGCTGGAGAACTCAGTGTCTGTGCTTCATTCCCTGAGAGCTTCGACAGCCGGGATGTGTTTGTGTTTTTATAAAAACCTCTTTTGTTTCCGCTTTCTTCTGTTTACGGTTGCCCCCTCCCAGGGACTCATGGAAAATGTAGTTCTGAATATGACGGTTGCGTCTACCCGGCTTAGAGAATACATCCGGGACATTTATCTTACTGCTGCACAAATCTGAGGTACTTTTACTGCAGTATTTTATACAAATGTTACTTTATATCCATAGGATACCATAGAATCAGAATACTTTATTAATCCCAGCGGGAAATTACTTACATTACAGACACTCCATTAAAGATATAAACATATTAATATCAAATATAGGAAGAAAAATATAAAGAAGATAAAATATATGAACTCTTTGTACAAGAGAGTACACTGTGTAGCACAGGCTGTACAAATTTGAACATATTATTTACAGTATATACACAGAATGACAATGGGTAATAGTCCAGGTGTAAAGGGGCGGAGCTGTAAAGTTTTAACCGTGACTCCTCCCACCTCAATGTGTCAGGAGTCACGGTTGATCCGTTTCAGTGGTCCTCAGAGTGTGAGGCACAGAGCTGCTGCAGACAGGGGGAAATATACTATGAAACGAAGGTGAAAAGATATGATTATTTTAAGGATTCAGATTCAGGCAGAGCCTTTATTATTGTTAGTGATCAATAAAATGTGGGGTGTGGACACAACATTTTAGTGCAGTGAACTTATTTGAGCTTCTGAAGTGGGACATGCCAGGAGAAGTTAGAGATCCCCAGCAGGCAGCTGTTACAGATGTTAGCCATCATTAAATGTGTGAAAAATCCCATCGTGTGGAATAACAAGAGTTATTTTAAGTAGAAGGAAATCTAAATTTATGGAAGTCTGGATGAGGAAAGTGATTTGGTCAGTTGTACATCTTATGGATGAAAATGGGGATCTGCTCACACTGGAGGAGTTTAATTATAAATATGACATGGGGATTAATAAAGAATTCAGATTCTGATTCTCATTTTTTTAAAAAACAAAATCAATATATTCAAGACACCTGCTCCTAAACTACAAATTTTAATGATCAGTGGTTTAGACTTCTTACACAAAAAATGAATAATACATTTTTAAGAAATTGTTTGATAAACACAGTGTTCCTTAGATTAACATGGAGATCATTTTATATCAGAAATTATAATAAAGATGTAATTCAGACAATTAGAACAGAATTTCGTAAATTTTTTATTCCTCCTAAATACAGGGAAGTTCATTATAAAACTATTAATAACACCTATCACTCAAAGGAATTTATTAATAAAAAAATTAAGTTTGTTGTTGACAACTGCTATTTGTGTAGTATAAATGTGGAATCCATGGAAAATTTGTTTTATAAGTGAGTTCACAATTTATGGAAATCTTTCCATGAATGGTTAAGGTCAGCGTGCATAAATGTAGATTTCTTTTCCTTTGATGATGTAATATTTGGGATCACTTTAAAGGATATACCAGTTAGAACTTTGATCAGTAACATTGTTATCATACACAAATATTACAGACATAGATGTCGCTCGGCTAAATTCCCTCCTTCATGGAACACTTTTAGAAATTATTTTCCTCTTTTTTGCAGATGTATAAAAGTAACTCAAAATGCCCAAGTTAGAAAACTTTATGTCCTCCTATCTAAATATAACTTATCATAACCCTTTTTAATCCCTTTGTTTTTGTTTTTTGTTTGTTCTTTTCCTCTTTCCTTTCTTCACATTATGTTAAATAGAATCAGAAATTCATCTGTAATTTAAGTATCCTTTTTATGGGAGCTGTGAATTGGTATTGAAAAGATAATCTTGATATTTGTAACTCTGTCATTGATTTATTTGTTCTAATAAAGTTGGAAAAAACATCCCATAGTTTCAACCACAGACTGACTCTCAGTGTGGGCAAATCCTACTGCTTTAATGTTTTTAAGCTTTTGTTTTTAAATATTGTTTATTTATGTATTTATTCATTCATGTCTTGAAGACATAAAGACCTGGATGGCCTCTGATTTTCAACTTTTAAATTTAGATAAACTGAGGTTATTGTATTTGGCCTTAAAAACCTCAGAAACAGTCTTTCTAACCAGATACTTACTCTGGACAGCATTACTTTGGCCTCTAGTGGCACTGTAAGGAATCCTGGAGTCATTTTTGACCAGAATACGTCCTTCAATGCTCACATTAAACAAATATGTAGGACTGCCTTTTTTCACCTCTGCAGGATCACCAAAATTAGAAACATCCTGTCTCAGAGTGATGCTGAAAAACTAGTTCATGCATTTATTACTTCTAGGCTTGATTATTGTAATTCATTGTTATCTGGCTGTTCTAAAAGCTCTCTAAAAAGCCTCCAGTTGATCCAAAATGCTGCAGTGAGAGTACTGACAGGGACTAGAAAGAGAGATCATATTTTCCCTGTACTGACTTCTCTTCATTGGCTCCCTGTTAAATCCAGAATTGAATTTAAAATCCTTCTACCCACTCACAAAGTCTTGAACAATAAGGCTCCATCCTATATTAAAGACCTCATTATACCACGTCTTCCCAACAGAG
>VUQH01081518.1:0-11086 GCA_015106775.1 Etroplus canarensis | reverse complement strand
AGTATTTTCCTGTTTTCAGGACACATATAGCTGTCCACAGGCGCCGCATTCCTGGTACCTGTTACACTTGCCTATGTTTATCTATTTAGTTCTTTAGATGTCTCTTGCTGTGTTGTCTTTTATCAAGTTCTGTGCTATGTTCCCAGTTATGTTTCTTATTTCCTGTTATATTTTGTAACAGCATTGCATCTAGTTTTGCGTCCTGCCCTTGATTGTTGTCACCTGTGCTCCCTTCCCACCTGTTGCCAGGTTTTTGTTAGTCTTCTGTATTTATACCCCTGCCCCGTCTGTCCCTTGCTCCAGGTCGTGTTGTCTGGTTTGTTAGGTGCTCTTTATGCTACGCCATGTCATGTTAGACGTTTAGTAGTGAGGTGCAGGTGAAGCCTCATGAAGTTTTGAGGCTTGCCTTCTAATTGTGCTGAAAAAGCTTCGAAGCTCCAGTCTAACTAAGAACGGTGACATCTGGTGGCCAGCGGAAGCCATAGTAACCGTTCAAGAGCACAACTGAAGCTCCGACACTGTTTCAATCCCATGTCAGCAACAAAAGTTCAGAAAATACTGTGTGCTCATTTTAATCTGCTGTCATATTAATGATTACATCATCATTACACATTCAAATGAATTATGTTTTTTTTAGAAGACAGTTTTACTTCTGGTGTAGTTCTTTTTTCAGAGGAGTAAGACATTTATTTAAACAAAACCTTAATACACAGACACACTGACCCACACTCTAAAAATACTGCAGATTAAACTAAAGAATTACTGAATGACAGAATATGAAGGTAAAATGTTGATTCAGGTTCATTTAGAAAACTGGACTAAAATAAAATAACTGGACTAAGTAGAATGGGAGGCAGAGCCTTCAGCTATCAGGCCCCTCTCCTGTGGAACCAGCTCCCAGTTTGTCTTCAGGAGACAGACACCCTCTCTACATTTAAGATCAGGCTACAAACTTTCCTTTTTCATAAAGCTTATAGTTAGGGCTTAGTTATGCTGCGATAGGTTTAGACTGCTGGGGGGCCTCTTATGATGTGCTGGGCATTTCTTCTCCACCCACCTCTTTTCACTCCCCATCATTTATTAGTTACTGCTGCATGTCATTAAATGTTGTTTTCTCTCTCCCATAGTCTGTGTCTCTCTCTGCTCTCCTTTCTCTCTTCTCTGTCCCCTCACCCCCAACCGGTTGAGGCAGATGCAGACTCTTTTTTTTCAGTGAATTCTCTACATTTCAATATTTTGAACATGGATGAGGAATTTCAGACTGAATTCACCTTTTCGCCTTTTGAAACAAAAAGTTCACTGTTTTGCTGAATTTCAATTTTGAAGTGGAGCAAAAGACCGGAGACGTTTTGAAACAGCTGATGATGTAATGGAATGGGAAATGGAACAGTCATGTGACATGCTCCTCTTGATGCATGCCTCATAGGTTTTACTTTTGATTTTGCCATCACAAGATACAGATGTTTCGTGCCTTGTTTTGCTTCCTGCCCCTGATTGTTGCCCCCCGTGCTCCTCTCCCTCCTGTTGCTCATCAGTCAGTAAGGTTTTATACCTCTGCCTTTCCTTTGCTCAGTGTCTGTTTCAGTTTGGTGTTCCTGTTGCCATGTCATATCTTCTCATCTCACCATGTTTCACACCTAGTTTTGTACTTTTTTGGTCATTTTTTATGGACATTTGCCAGCTTTAAATGAAGCTCACCTTATTTGTTCACCTCTCCACATCTGAATTTTGGAGTCCTGCATATTGAGTCCTCAGACTCCTGAACCCTCCCTGGCAAATTTTGGTCAAACTAGCTGAAGAGAGCTAGTTCTGCAGAGGTGACGCAACGAAAACCTGGAGTGTTCTGGGAAACACTGAAGGATGGGTTCACAAGCTTTTATTAGCTGCGTGGAGGGCGAGCACACAATCAGACACAAACAGCTGGAGGGCCTGAAAGTCTTTTTATATTCTGGATCTCAGTTTTCTTTTTCAACTCTCGCTCACTCCAGGCCTTCACACATCCAGCGTCTGTTCATTCGCTCTTTTTTCTTTTGTTTTAAGAACAGTAGTACTTTTAATCAGCCTCCCACATCTTGTGCCATCAAACAGCCTTATTTACATTTGCACACAGACTGTGATGCTCATTATTGAATATTACACTTTCACTGCAGCCATTCAGTGTGGAGGCGCTTTCAGAACTCAGGTGTCCAAAACATTTCATGTTGACCAAGGCTACGTTCACACTGGAGGCACAAATGACCCAAACCTGATTATTTTATGAAGGTCTGAACAGCAAAGATCTGCTGTTTTCCAAATCAGACCCCGCCCACTTCCATATATGGTCCTGAATTGATACGTATCCGATGTTTTTCACTGTGACCTCAGTCTGAATGGTCATGTCACATTTCATCTGACTTTTACGTCAATAAAGTGAGACAGACTTCATAATTCTGCACCCGAGGAGGTGAGACGCGGCGAGGTCAAATGTCAACAACGGACCAAACAAGCATGGCCGACAGCGTTGATGGAGCGAGTCAGTGGATGACATGTGTAGCATCCATATTTACTTCTGTAAACACAGTGTGATGTACTGTCTGGAGACGGTGGCACTGACAAAAAGACAGGAGGTGGAGCTGGAGGTGGCAGAGCTGAAGATGTTGAGATGTTCACTGGGAGTGACCAGGATGGACAGGATTAGGAATGAGTCCATCAGAGGGACAGCTCAGGCTGAGATGGTTCAGAGGAGGGATGGTGGACATATTGGACAAACATCGCTGAAGATGGAGCTGCCAGGCAGGAGGAGAAGAGGAAGACCACAGAGAAGGTTGATGGATGTAGTGAAGGAGGACATGCAGAGGACTGGTGTGAAGGAAGAGGATGCAGGGAGAGGGTGAGACGGAGGCAGATGATCAGCTGTGGCGCCCCCTAACAAGAAGAAGAAGGAGGAGAAAGAAGAGGAGAAAAAGGAGGAGAAGAAGAAGGAGGAGGAGGAGATGATGAAGAAGAAGGATTAGGAGGAGGAGAAGAAGAGCCGTTGCACACAGCACGCTCTTCTTCTTTATCTCCTCCTTCTTCTTCTTTATCTCCTTCTTCTTCTTCTTCTTCTTCTTCTTCTTCTTCTTTATCTCCTTCTTCTTCTTCTTCTTCTTCTTCCTCTGGGCTGCAGACTGTCCACACTGGAGTCTGCTGGCGGTCACATTTAGGTTGTAATGTGAACAACCAAAAACTGGAACTGAGCTTTAGGACCTGCAGTGTGAACGTGGGAAACTGTATTGTTGTTGTATGTCTTGTAAACATGTATGACTGCACGTGGGCCATTTGTAACTGCTGTGAGAACCTGCAACAGTAACAACGGCACAGATGTATTTCTTTTAAGTAGCTAAGATCTTCATTTTCATCTGGATTAATCTGGATCTTGAACCAGATTAGTTTAATATTTTCTGGACAACAGTTTCCACTTAAATCCGTTTGGTAAGTGTTTGTCACTGTCACTTCTTACAATGTTAGGTTCAGTTAGTAAAGAGTGAAAGTCACAGATCCAAACTGACTCCAGAAGTTTATCAGCTGTAAGTTGGACCGATCCATCCACAACTTTTTCAGTAACCCTGCAAGTAAACAAACGGTCACATGATGTTGACGAAGGTTACAGGATATTAATATGACAGCATTAATGAAATATAAAATCTGGCAATTTATCACGATGACCACCTTACTGTTTTAGAGATTTACACATTCACCTTACAAGCAAAAGGTCTCTGGTTCTATTCCAGGTGAGGACACAAGCCCATCTAACCATGGAAGGGCATCCAGCATAAAGCCTCTGCCAAATTAACAATGCAGATTAATCCGCTGTTGCGACCCCTTGGGGAGAAAACAAGGGAGGACCCCACTCTTGCCCTCAGAACTGCCTTAATTCTTCATGGCACAGATCCAACAAGGTGCTGGAAACGTTCCTCAGAGGTTTTAGTCGATGTCAACAGACAACAACAGTTGCTGCAGATCTGTCGGCTGAACATCCATCTCCTGTTCCACCACATCCCAGAGGTACGCCGCTGGACTGTGGAGGACATCTGAGTGTATTTATCCTGCTGGAAGCAGCCATCAGAAGATGGTACACTGTGGTCATAAAGGGATGGACATGGTCAGCAACAATCCTCAGGTAGGCTGTGGGCTTTAAACCATGCTCAGTTGGTACTAAGAACATATTACACCACCAGCAGCTGGATGGATCCATGCTTTCATGGTGTCGATGCCAAAATCTGATTCTGCCATCAGAAAGCCGCAGCAGACATTACTACGCGGCATTTTTAACATCTTCTATTGTCCAGTTTTGGTGATCCCAGGTGAATGGTAGCCTCAGTTTCCTGTTCCTAGCTGACAGTTTCACTTGTTGTTCTACTGCTGTAGTTTCGACATGTTGCACCTTCAGAGATGCTCTTCTGTGTACCCTGGTTGTAATGAGTTATTCTTACCTTCCTATCAGCTCAAAGCAGTTTAGCCATGCTCCTCCTCAGATCATTGCAGTGAGTGTACGGACCAGTCCGGCGTGAAATCCTGTCATTATCGGTGCAAAGTCTCCGTTCCCTCTGACCATCATTCCCAAGACATGAATAACAACGATCACAGCTGACTGTGAGCACTGCCTTCAGCTCTCACAGCGAAACCCAGAGAGACCACCCATCACTTCCCTTGCTTTGGAAGCTACAGTGTAGTATTTAGGTCAAGCTGATTTGGTGTGTGCTGCTGGAGAAAAGCAGGAGGAGTCTCAGCAGTTGATAACTGGAACGTTGCCTTATTTCTTGGCAAACATCGGTCAAAGTCGGAGGCTCACTGAGAGGCTGACTGCAGGTGCACAGCAAGAAATAACCATGAAAAGTCTGACAACTCAGTGCTAAAACAAGAGCAACTTCTATCGCTAAGCAGACCAGTTTGAAAGCTTACCTAATTCAGATATTATCAGTAAAAAGTTCAGACAGGCTGTCATTGGAGATGTGTTGCTGGCTATCTGTGTCCAAAAGTGCAACATTACCAAACAAACAAATAAATTCCCACAAAGAAATGTGTTACTGCACTTGTTTAAAGGTGACTGCTGCAGAAGTTTCTATAATTCAACATTGGAGGGGTTGAGATGGAGGCAGATGATCCTCTGTGGCGCCCCCTAACGGGAGCAGCCGGAAGAAGAAGAAGACTTCTGGAGACTTAAAAAGAAACTCCAAACTGTGCAAGAATCAGCTGTCCTCTGCAGCTGCCGGGACAATCACAGGATCTTAACCCTTCTGAGTTATTGTGGGAACAACTTGTACGCTTGGTAGACCGAAATCGCCCATCAAACCAAACCAACCTGTGACTGGCACTTCAGGAAGGAGGTGAAATGTCCCCGCATTACTTCAACAAACCGACAGCGAGGATGACAGCAGTCTGCAAGGCTGGGATTGCTTCACACAGACAAATCTTTCATCAAAATGATTATTTCAAGTGAAGACTATTGTTTCTAACTTTGCAACTACATGGATTACATGAATTACTTACTGGTACTGGTTTAAAAAGATGATAAATGAGTTTGGCCATAAAACTTCCCCAGCTGAACTGAGGTATGAGAGGGAGACTGAGGAGCTTTATGAGAGTTCTGACATTAAATTGTAGAGCAAGGAAGAGAGGAACAGACAACAGCAGAAAGAGGAAGTGAGGAGACGGAGTGAGAGAAACTAAAAGGTTTGACATTTATGGCTCACTGACTTTCAGGCTCAACACAAGGTTATCCGCTTCTCCAAACTGCGCTGAACATGATCAGAGCACATTGGTCGGGTCTGTGCACGTGCTGAGCTTCCACGTTCACAATGCCTCCCACGGTCTCCCCCAACTGTCCTCGTCCCCCCTGCCCGTTTCGCCACCCCACCCTCCAATCCTATCGCTCGCAGTGGCCAACAAGCTGTCTGAGAAGTTGGAACATCAGGGAAGTCCACGCACCCCCAATCCATCACCTGGAGATGTCGGCTGGGCTGGTTAGGAAGTGTGAGGCAGGGGACAGAGAAGGCGGGGGTGCTCGTAATGGTCACCAAGTAGTTGACTTATGGTGATTGGATTGGACAGTGTACCCTTCAGCAAGGTCAAAACTGTAATGAGCCTGAATATAAAAGGACCTTCAAAGTGTCCTACGTTTCATTGGCAGAGGTGCTCAGAGATGGATTATTAAAAGCTTAGCAGCTAAAACGCGTTCTCTTACAGACAGCTGTTTCTTCTAGCATCTTATAGCGGTAACTAAACATTCTTAAAACACTTAGCCCTACAGAAGCTTTTAAAATCCACTGGTGTTAATATGGAGTTGGTCCCTCTTTGCAGCTAGAACAGTTTTTACTTTTCTAAGGCTGTTAGAGTGTGTCTGTGGGAGTTTTGGACCACTGATCCAGAAGGATGAGGGGTTCTGGCCTTCAATCCCCATTCTTGTTCATCCCAAAGGTGCTGGATGGGGTTGAGATCAGAGCTCTGTGCAGACAGCATGAGTGGGCCATAAGTTGTAGCTAAGTTATGTGATAGTTCACACAGGTTACTTGTAAGTTACTCATAAGACCTATGAGTAACATGCTTTGAACCTATGTGTAACTTACAGCAAACTTATCTCCAACACATATTGACATATGTAGACGTATTTGACGTGTTCTGGACGACCACAGCCCTTACTGAACATATTTCTAACTTACAGCTACCGTATAATGGCGTGTTGGCTGAGCGTAGGTGCCTCAGACGCAGCTACGATGCCACTGACGAAGCCCGAGAGGCGTTGGAACCTGCATCATCTCCATCACAGGGTGAGGGTGATGAGGGTGTGGGTGATGATGGTTCCCACATGTGTCCACGTCCAGGAGACTTAGCAGCGTTCTTCCAGTTTTTCTTCGGCATACTGGTGATGTTGTACTGCGACGGTGATGTTGATGCTGCGAGTAGGCTACGACACGCTAAGCACATGTTGTGAACGCCAGAAACACGCTAAGCATTCGTTGGTATAAATTATCTATAAGTTATTGAAATGTTCTATATAAGTTACAAATACTGTCTAAAATTTAAAAAAAACAAAACATCATAGTTGTCACACGCCAGCGTTTTAGAGAAATTCTGACACATTAGCATGCGTTGGTTAAATGGTCAAGGTGAGAGTGGGTCAGGCAGGTTGTAAAGACAGGAGTTCCAGGTTGGCGGCTTGGCTACGAGACATCAGGCTGGCCAGACTTACTGTACTGGGACTAACGAAACATTCCAGCACAGTGTGGATGGAACAGCTCGGCTTACATACTCCCACGATGGATCACCACACTCCACCTCCAGACACACCCACTCACCTGGGAACTACACAGAATGGTAAAGGCCCATTGTCACCCCAGAGAGAGACAGAGAGAGAGAGAGAGAAAAGCAGATCAGGGCAGGTGACCATGACAACACGGAAAACTGGTGGCAGGGAGAGAGAAGCAGCAGGACCTCAACACCAATCAGAATGAGCTTCACTGTCAGACACGGCATGATGCTGAGGAGGTGGGTTGCAAAGTGGCTGGCAGGCTAAATCAGCTCAACAGAGATGGTAACCCTAACCCTATCAGTCTTATCGTTTTTGATGTATCTGAATAATTCTTTCTTTGTTCCTAATTGCCGAGACTTGGAAAGAAAACGTAATAAAAGTTCCCTCACCCCCAACCAGTCGAGGCAGATGGCTGCCCCTCCCTGAGCCTGGTTCTGCCGGAGGTTTCTTCCTGTTAAAAGGGAGTTCTTCCTTCTCACGGTCGCCGAGTGCCTGCTCATAGGGGATCATCAGATTGTTGGGGTTTTCTTTTTAACACAGTAGTATCTTTACCTTACAGTGTGAAGCGCCTCGAGGCGACTTTTGTTGTGAATTGGCGCTTTATAAATAAAACTGAATTGAATTGAAAAGCAAAAGATGCGTATTCAGGTTGTCCAGGCTAAGAGTTAGGGTTAGGTTAGGTATGGATTCCCTCCTTAGACCTCAGATGATTAGGTAATTTGCTCCAGCTGAGATTTGCCCACTTGATGAGTGGAATCTGCTGGGGTTGTGGCTGAATTTGACTTGAATAAAGGTGAGTTCAATTTTAAAAAAAAGTCAGACTGGGTAATTATATTTCTATTGTTTTTTTTGTTTTGTTTTGTTTTGTTTTTCAGAACAGACACAGAATTAAACCATCCAATCATCCACTATGTACCACTTTACGCTGACCAGCCAAGTCCCCCTTTGAAACCTCCTGGTGGATTAAAAACACATCAGTATGACAAGCATTTCCACTGCTGCCTCAGGGCGTGTTGTACGCTCATCCAGGATAAGCCCACTGGAATATTATTACCAAACCCAGACTGACAGGGTCGTGACTACAGACAGCGTTACGTAAGGACGGCGGTTAGTCAGCCCCGTTTATTGGGACGGTTGAAGACTAATTAATGTTTGAGGCTTCTGGAGTATCAGGTGGCGTGTAAAACAGCATCCATGCTAATTAAGGCCAAATTAAGCTGCTATATTTGCAGTGAAGCTACAGGTTCACTAATGGACACTGTTGAAATATCCTTCTACCACTGTGCATGTAAAACACAGCAGCAGGGCGCAATTACTCTCCAGCTCTCCGAAGGCTGCCAGAAGGTATTCTGGGAAACATGCGCGGGTATCGGAGTGTTATGCAGAGGTTAAGAAACAAAACGTGTGCTCGAGCACCCCTACATTTCATTTCAACATCCTTACAAACAACAATAGTAATCATAATAATGCATTTCATTCTTATTTTCTGACATCGTTACATGATAGTAAATTCACTTTTTATGTATTGGTTTATATAATTCTTTTCTATCTGTTCATGTCATTACTTATTCATTTATATTGTATGGAGAATCTGTCATAAAAGCAGGTGATTATAAAATATCTTGAGACAGGTGTATTATATTGAAATGTGTCCTTATTCTTTCTGAATTATTCTTTAACACATCAATAGACCGTTTAAATTATTAAGTTACCTCTAAATCTAATATTGTAATGCATACTAAATTGAAAGAGTGTATGTATATTTGCAAGCAGAATATTTCATAGTATTCTTATAATTACTATTCACATCACTGGACATAATTTATTATTAAATTATTGCTTTCCTAATCCATCCAGTTACCATGATGCTCTACTTCTGGCGGGCAGAGAGCTTTCTGAGTATTGACTGTGGCACTAACACATCCACCCACACATGCTTCTCTTTACTGTCCTCTCTCCCACGAGCGTAGTGTTTTACAGGACATACCCGCTGCAGCAGAGTGGTACATTCCCAGGAGGAAGCTGCAGACGACTGCAGAGCGCAGCCATGTTTTCGCTTATACACACCTGCCCTGATCCACGCATGTCGCTGTGTTCTTACAGTCGCTGTGGGATCTCAGGTTGCTGATGGAATGGAACACATGATGCGTGTTCTTTATAACCCTTCATGACCTGCCGTAGAACAATCCCGCCAGAGCTTATCTTTACATTGTTACACGCTGCAGGACCATTTCTGGGAGAATTTCAACTTGCTATACACCAATACAACTTTTATGTGCCAAATTTTAATAACATGCATGTAAAAACTCCATAGTAACTAAATAATTTGCTAAAAAGTGCAGTAAACTGCAAGAAATTGAAAATCTCTATTTACACGTTATTTCTAGATACACAAATGTCACAGTTGTATCCCTCAAACGTGTAATTAAATAAAAGTTTCACAAAATCCTTTCAAACCACAGGAAATTTGTTTGGAGTGTGTTCATAACTTCATTTTTGAGGTCCACTCATTTTTATAAACTGTACAAAAAAATGAAAATTAAATGCATATTACGCACAGTTTGTAAAACAACTGCAATTCAAAACGACATCACTTCCTGCTGTAGCAGCAAGCAGTGCACATACAAACCACCTGACAGTTCATACTGGCAACCTGATGATGTCTGTTCAGATGCAGGAAGTGCTGTGAACAGCTGATCAGATCGATAAAGCATCTGCATCATGTTTTTGCTGTGTGTCCAGTTTTTACTTCATTTCTGCAAACACAACAAGGAAGGAAACGGCGCTCTGAGACACGGTGGATGATGATGTGTAAGTGTAACAACTCCAGTTTTATATGCAAAAAGAATTATTGCTCTGTCTTATTTGGTTGCAGTTTTGCAGGCATTTAAAAATAAATATGGAAATGGGCTCACCGGCGCTCCTATAGGTCTAAAAGGGTCAAAATATCCCAGTTATGGAAATATTGTTGAACAGGTTTAATCTTGTACAGAAATAAGTTTTCATGAGATGCAGATGTGAAGCACAATGGTGGGGATCCCTCCCCTTTTGGTCTACATGCCTCTGATGAATTATTTTTATTACCAGCAGGACAAAAGTCCACAGTACAAAGAACAGTCATCTCAAAAATGGACTTTGCTTTAAACGCTCACTCCTGTGATGGCAGGGATGGAACTGCATGGTGGGGATGATCTGGATCCCCTTCCATTTTCACCTTTCATAATCTCACAAAGCCCAAACCAGCCACAGGGGCCCACAAGCCAGTGTAGTCCTAGTGTCAGTCCCAAGCCCGGGTAAATGGTGAGGGTAGCGTCAGGAAGGGCATCCGGCGTAAAAACTGTGCCAAATCAAATATGCGGATTCATAACACGACTTCCATACCGGATCGGTCGCGGCCCGGGTTAACAACGACCGCCTCTGGTGCCGTTAGCCACTGTTGGCCGAAGACCAAGGAGGGGGAGAGGGGGAAAGCGTGTTAGGAGGCAGAGAGAGAGAAGGAAAGGTAGGAGGGTGGAGGTGAGAGTAGGGACTTTAAATGTAGGGACTATGACTGGTAAAGGGAGAGAGCTGCTGATATGATGGAGAGAAGGAAGGTAGATATATTGTGTGTGCAAGAAACCAGGTGGAGGGGAAGCAAGGACAGGAACATCAGAGGTGGATTCAAACTGTTCTACTATGGTGTAGGTAGGAAGAGAAATGGAGAAAGGGTCATCTTGAAGGAAGAGTATGTGAAGAGTGTTCTGGAGGTGAAGAGAGTGTCAGACAGAATGATGACTTTGAAGCTGGAAACTGAAGGTGTGATGCTGAATGTTGTTAGTG
>VUQH01081513.1:0-10535 GCA_015106775.1 Etroplus canarensis | reverse complement strand
TGTGGTCAAGGCAACCAATGTTCAAACCTAGCATCAGAATGGGGAAGAAAGGTGATTTAAGTGACCTTGAATACGGCATGGTTCTTGGTGCCAGAAAGGTTGGTCTGAATATTTTAGAAACTGCTGAACTACTGGGATTTTCCCACAACAACCATTGTCACTGCCAGTCTGAAAGTGGCAGTTCTCTTGACGAAAATGCCTTGTTGATGTCAGAGGTCAGGGGACACTGGCTAGACTCTTTCAAGTTGATAGGAAGGCAACAGTAACTCAAATAGCAACTTGTTACCAGCAAGGTATGAAGAACAGCATCTCTTGAATGCACATGTTGAACCTCGAAGCAGATGGGCTACAGCAGCAGAAGACCACACTGGGTGCTGGTCCTGTCAGATAAGAACAGGAAACTGAGGCTACAGTTCACACAAGCTCACCAACATTTGACAAAAGAAGACTGTAAAAATAGTGTCTAGTCTAAAATCTTTTGATTTCTGCTGTGATATTTAGACAGTAGGGACAGAATTTGGTGCGAACCACATGGAAGTATGGATCCATCCTGCCCTGTACCAAAATGTTTTGGCTGGGAGTGAAGTGTCAGGGGTGCTTTGTGACAGAAGGATAGCAGCAAGAGTGAAAGGGAAGGTTTACAAGACATTACAACAACAACAACAACAACAACACATTTTATTTATAATGCACTTTTCATTCAAAGGAATCTCAGAGTGCTACAATAAAAACAAAAATTATAAGACATATAAAACATATTAAAAAAATTACTAAGTGCTAAAACATCAACAATAAGCTTTTCTAAATAAAAAAGTCTTTAGATTAGCTTTAAAAAAGTCCAAGCTCTGTGTGGCTCTGAGCTGGACGGGGAGACAGTTCCAGAGTCGTGGTGCAGCTGAGCAAAAGGCTCGGTCCCCCATTGTACGGAGCCTCGTGGAGGGGACCTGAAGGAAAAAGCTCCCTGATGAACATTAGTGAGACCTGCAATGATGTATGGTTTGGAGACGGCGGCACTGACGAAAAGACAGGAGCTGGAGCTGGAGGTGGCAGAACTATTGAGATTTTTGTTGGGAGTGACCAGGATGGACAGGATTAGAAATGAGTCCATCAGAGGGACAGCTCAGGTTGAGACATTTGGAGACTGAGATGGTTTGGACATGTTCAGAGGAGGGATAGTGGATATGTTGGTCAGCGGATGTTGAAAATGGGGCTGCCAGGCAGGAGGAGAAGAGGAAGACCACAGAGAAGGTTGGTGGATGTGGTGAAGGAGGACATGGAAAGGGTTGGTGTGAGGGAAGAGGATGTAAGCGATAGGGTGAGGCAGATGATCCGCTGTAAAGAAGAAAAAGAGGTGATGTAATGGTGGGGGATATTTTCCTGGCATACTCTGGGCCACTTAGTACTCATTGATCATTGTTTTGATGCTGACCATGTCCATCCCTTCATGTCGTGCTGCTGATGGCTGCTTTCAGCAGGATAATGTGCCATGTCACAAAGCTCAAATCATCTCAAACTAGTTTCTCAAACCTGATGAGTTCACTGTACTCAAATGATCTCCACAGACACCAGGTCTCAATCCAGCAGAGCAACTTTGGGATGTGAAGATTCACACCTCGAATGCGCACCTGACAAATCTGCAGCGACTGCATTGTGGACAAACATTTCTGAGGAACATTTCCAGCACCTTGTTGAGTCTATGCCATGAAGAATTGAGGCAGTTCTTAAGGCAAAAGGAGATCCAGCCCTTAGCAACTAGCAAGGTGTATGTAATGAAATGGCCAGTGAGTATATGTTGTTCTAATTGCTGAAATAACTTCCGAAATAAAGAGTACAAGACAAACAACTAACTGTTTATTAGACACATAGTGGCTTTTTTTTAGTTTTTATAAAGCACCTATTCATGCCTTGTTGATGTCATGTCTTCTTTGGCGCACGCGGGGCTGTAGACTGTTCACACTAGAGCCTGATGGCGGTCGCATTTAAATTATAATGTAAACACCCAGGCAAAATAATCGGACTTCAGCAAAACATTCGAATTGAGCATTAAGACCTGCAGTGTGAATGTAGCCATAGTTACAGTAATGGTGCTGACCTCCGGATGGGCTTTTGGGTCTATTTTTATGTACAAATAAAAAGACTGAAAGATTCTAAAAATAAATCTGTTTTACAAACTGATGCTATTGTTTACTAACATATTGTCATGTTATTAAATTTCAGTTTCTACATCTCAATCTCTATTTAAAAGTTAAAATACATAATCACACTGGGTCGGTCACTGAGGAGAAACTCCTCTTTTCCTCAAAATAAAACACATTGTCTTCCTCTTTTCTTTTCATGCTCGGTAAATCCTCAAGAGAGTTAACATTTCCTCTGTTCTGCTCTCTCTTCTTATCTGTGTGTCTACCTCTCCAAGCCTCCTTTTTACTTGCCTTGCTCTTTATTTGTATGTCTCTTGACCTGGAGTGGCCTGTCTCCACCCAGCAGACACAGTGACATCCTGATGGAAGAGCTCTTACAGCTCAGTTATTGTGCTTTGTGCTACAGACAGTCAAGGATGGGGAGTAAACACACCCTTCAAGCTGTTATGATTCAGCTGTTCAAGACCCCAGACAGAGTTATGTCTTATTTTCTTGAACTCGTACTCCCACACAGGTTCACATTTCATCAGCCTTGCTTGTTGCTAGGTCTTTTCAAGTGGAGTAAAGTTGTTTGACTTTTAGCTTTGATGCCTGCTCATTTTTCATACTGTGTTTTTTTTTTTTTTTAATATGTGAACAAAATGTTGGGAAAGGCAAAAAGGATTGCCCTTTTTTATCTGAACTGCTGTGAGACAGGAAAACTTTTTTAGCACCTTGTTTTGTCTCAGTAGACTGAGTTCAATATGACTGGAGCTGGATTTGGTTGTAGCTTTCCAATATACCTGTGGCATGGGTTTGGCTTATAGCAAAGTAGTGTTTTCGCATCATAGTTGCTGATATTCTAACAAGGCTGTGCATGCCTTCAGTATAAGGTTTGGCTTATACAGATTACAGGAGTGCAACTTGAATGATGTGCAGTTACAGCATTTACAGTTTGGATCAAAAATTTCAGGAAAATATGATTTTGCCTCTTTACACCACCACAATGAGTACTTGGATGAAATTAATAGGGTGTGAATGACTGCATAAATCATGAGTAAATCAGTAAACACTAGTGACATGGTTCAGTTGGCAGCCATACATGCCCATTCTGTAACAGTGTCTCCACCATGTTTGACAGATGATGTGATATGCTTTGGACCATGTGCTGTTTCCTTCCTTCTCCATACTTTTCTCTTCCCATCATTTTGATTGAAGTTCAACATGGTTTCATCTGTCCAAAGAATTAATTTTCCAGCACTGGGCAGGCTCTAAAACTTTTCTGGCCAAATGTAATCCGGCCTTCCTGTTCGTGAGTTTAACCAGGGGTTGGCACCTTGTTGTAAACTCTGTACATTCATGAATGCCCCACTCCTGAATGTTGACTTTGTAGCCTTGTTTTAGGTCCAGTCATTATAATAATCAAAAAGCTTTATCAAAAAGGAAAGCCTGAAGCCTAATGTTAAAAGAGGAGAGGGTGTCCGTCTCCTGGTGCCATGCTAGGTGCTGGTTCCACAGGAGTGGGGCCTGATAGCTGAAAATCCTGCCTCCCATTCTACTTTTAGAACCACATCTAAACCTGCACTCTGAGAGCAGGTGTTTCTGTCAGTTGGAATTGCCACATCTATCACAACCACCTTGTCGACCACCAGTATGTTTTTATTATGACATATTAAATACTAAACTGTGAACATTCCTGAATCTTCATCTAACCAGTAAGGTGTGAACGTGTATAAATTATTACATCTTACAAGCATCTAACAGGCTATTCT
The DNA here is from genome assembly GCA_015106775.1 of Etroplus canarensis. Lineage (NCBI taxonomy): Eukaryota > Metazoa > Chordata > Actinopteri > Cichliformes > Cichlidae > Etroplus > Etroplus canarensis. Next base: position 6,646 of record VUQH01081513.1, on the reverse strand, counting down.
AGCCAGCAATTCACCAGATGCACACTACCTTAAGGCTAGAGCTGCTAATAACAGGTATAACTGGTAACAGTAGTTAATTCATGGTGCTATTCAGGTGTGTTCCAGTGATAGCAGGATAGGCACTCAGATGTAGGCGGGTATAAGCTTAGAAATCCCAATTAGGTTAGGAACAGAGACTCCGACCCTAGAGCCGGTCTAGACTTCCGGTACAGGGGTACTTACAGTCTGTTAAAGTATTTGGCTGTCACTGACCTTCTTGCATCTTCATTTTGGTTCCCTTTGGCCCATGGGAGGCCTTCTGGTAACTAGATCCCATCAGACCGGATCACCTTCCCTGTCTTTATCAGATTTCCCACTGTCCTCACTTTAAATCCTGATGAGGTGAAAAAGTGACTGGATGTCCCGCTCACTCTTGGGACACACTTCAATGTTGTTCATATACTGGAGGTATCTGATGTTCAAGCCACTTCTGTGGGAATGCAGATTGTGAACTGAACCTGGACTTCTCCAGGTCTTGTTTCGGGGCAGTAAGAAGTAAGTAATCAGAATCAGAATCAGTATCTTTGCTATTGCACAGTGCATTAACCATCATATAAGTCTGCATAAGCCTGGTGATATTAAAGTAAAAGGGTAAAAAAACACAAGTGATTCATGTAGCAAAATATGCTTTCTATTATGTTTCACTCTATCAGTGACCAGCCCCATTTATTATCGGATGAACAGCTGTTCAAATTAGTGTAGGCCTTGACGCAGTCAGAAAAAGTTCCTCAGCTCCTTAATGCACCAACACCTGCCAGTGGGTGATTGGCAATGAAAAACAGCTGCATATGAAAAATAAATAAGTCTCACAGCCAACCTCGGCTTCCTTCACCTTTTGAGAATAGTTGCTTATACTGTTTGAAGGCTGATGGAGGCTGCCAGCATAAAAAGGGGGAGAGATTTAAAATGACAAACTATCAATTTTCTTAGATGCACATGGTGCAGCATCTACAAAACTGTCCACAACTGGGGCACTGTATCAGCACCAGTGGTAAAAATTTTAAAATGCCTTTCTTACTTAGATCCAGTGAGAATTTTTAAAGAAACGCTGTCAGATCACCATCTCTGATATAGGCTGTTTTTATTAAAAACAAACAAACCAAACCACTATTGCTAGGAGAGCAGTCCCATACACAGCTATGTAGGGAAAAAAAGTCTGTGCAGTACTTTGAAGAACTCCACCCTACACCGTAGTTTCTTCCATAGGAACTAAGTGGGTATGTAGCAGGCAGATTCTGCTAATTAAATACACTTGATCACTTAAACATCGGCCAGTGTGAGCGCCTTTAAAGCAGATGGTTTTGGCAGTTTGCTGGTCTGGAGGATTCTGATATGTGCCCTGGAGTGGATGTTGCTGCAAATTCACCCCAAGGTCAGACCATGCAATGCTTAGAGACATTTAAACAAGAGCTACATTTCAGACTCTGTGGGTCTCAGTTACTATAACTGGATGAATGTGTTAAAGTTCATGGCAGTACAATTAGGAAAAGAGTGAATAGGTATGGCTTGCTTTGAAGGGTTGACAGCCTCTTCCCTCCAAGCTGAAAATGGCGGCTTGGCTTAGGTACGTAAAGTTGCGTATAAACAAACCAGAAACCTCCTGGACCAATGTCCTTTGGACAGATGAGACCAAAGTGGAGATGTCTGAACATAATGAACAGAGTCATGTTTGATAAAACCCAAACATATATCAGCACAAGCACCTCATACCAACTGTCAAGCATGGTGATGGAGGGCTGTTAATTTGGGCCACAGGACTTGGGCACTGTGTGGTCACTGAGTCTACCATGAACTCCTCTGTATTCCAGAGTCAAATGTGAGGCCATCTGCTAAAGCTTGGCCAAAATAGGGTCATGCAACAGGACAATAATCTGAAGCACAGCAGGAAATCTACAACAGAATAGATGAATGGCCTTGCAAAGGCCCATACGTCTGTGGCTGGAACTTAGAAGAGCTGCATGTGAATGAATGTCCACAAACCTCAATGAACCAAAGCAACACTGTAAAGAAGAGTGGACTAAAATTTCCCCACAACTATGTGACAGACTAACAAAATACGGCAAACCATTACTTTAAGTTATTGCTGCCAACGATTTTACAAGCTATTGAATTATAGGGTGTACACAGGATTGCATATAGTGCTGTGAAAACTTTCATTATCACGTGACTGCATTTTCAGGTGCCCTCAGCATAACATCCATTATGCCAATACAGATGTTTTCAAGTTTTTCCATCATTTACTTGCATTACAATTCATCAACAAATGCTAGAGTTCATTTCAGCCCATCTGCTGTCCAAAGGTCAACAAAACCATCCTCAGCTCAAAGGATGAAGGTCATTCAAATAGAATTTGTCATTCATATAACCCAGAAAGAAAAGTGAACCTGGTAAGAAAAGTGAAAAAAGGCAATTCAGGAACGTCAGTGAGCCTATGATCTATGAAGCCTCTTAGTGGTGTAAATGTAACTTTCACAGAGCACAATGCACTAGTTGAAATGTTATTCAGCATGCCTGGAAATAAGACCTCCCTTTCACTTAGCAATGGCTAATGGAAGACTGAATCTCTGAGTATCTTTGAAGCTTTACTGAAGTATAAATAGGTGGCCACAGTATAGTCCTACTTGTCAGAATAAGAAAACAGTCTGGTCTCACAAAAGAAATCCACCTGCTTTGTGCTCTGCTTTCCTGTGGAACAGTCTTTACCCACATCTATGCAACCCCTGTTTTACAGCCTCATGGAGTGCAAGTTCAAACGTGTGATTCATGAAGCCGATGCTGGTTAGGAACGATCTTTCCACGCAGGAGTGTGGCTGATTCTCTGTATCAACCTGCCACATGACACTTCCACCATATGCCACAAAGCCAACAAGTCACAGGCGGAACATTTCTTCAGATGTAGGTCTCAGACAGCAGCTCGAGTCCATGACTGCAATGCAACAAGTTGAAGTAAGAAGTTGCAGATCTCGTCTTTGTAGGGAAACCTTATAACATGTACCAACATTCCCATTTTGCCGGGGTTCTCCTACACTTTAAGACCACCTTCCTCTCTTCCCAAACTTCTACTTTGCAATTTCCACCAGGAAACTTGTGGCCCTCAAACTTTATTATGAAAAATAACACATTTATTCACACATTTACAGGCTCTGACAAAAATTCTTGAATTTATTCAATGCACCCATCACTGATCTGTTAGATATACAACAGCAATAATCACTTCTCACATAAGCGGTCTTTTTATTGTTGTTATACTATAATAATCAAATAGTAATTCAGTTTTTTTATTTTTGCTTGATGTTCCAATTAAAATATAAAATGTTTGATATTATAAGTCTTCATGTCTTGGCCCATGCAAAGAGTTCAATAACAAGAAATTTGTCAACAACCATTAGGCACACTCTCTCTGTTGTCTCAGCCAGGGTTCACAATCTGCAACAGCTTCTCTTTGTCTTTTGGGCTGTTTTCTTAGAAGAAAATAATACACAAACACGGCCAGCTGTAGTCAAAAGCTCCTTCTGTTTCAGCAGTTCTTGTAAAATCTCCACCAGAAGCACGAAAGAAAATAATCACAAGTTGAATCGAGTTGTAGCCTTGCAGAAATCCTGCAAGACCCTTTCTGGCAGGGTTCTCTATGACTCCCAAGCCTTTCCAAAGTCTTCTATTCTGAACTCTCCTAGTCTATTGTAGGCACTAGAAAAACTGCATACTCGAGGTCCCTGTAGCAACATCAGACTATATCAGTTGTCAGCATCCTTCAAGGTGCTTGTGACCTGTTTAGAGTGAAGGTTAGGTTTATATCTAGCCCCTTTTATGGCATTTTAATGTATTTTTCTTATAGTCATGTGGGGGGGAAAGCTTTCAAAGGACACTACACAGGTGTGCATTCAGGTGTGTGTTAACACAATGCTACAGTCTTCCCCAGAGTGGATGTCCCTGCAAAATTCACCCCGAGCTCAGAATGTGCAATGCTCAGAGAAATTCCAAAACGCCCAAGAGCTATATGTCAGACTCTACAGGCCTCAGTTAGCATGTTAAATGTTAAAGTTCATGACAGTTCAATTAGAAAAAGACTGAACAAGCACTTTTCTATACATAATTAAATTTTATAGAAAACTGTGTCCAGTGAGAACTTTGATCATTTTTTCTGTTGAATGTCATGCCATAAGTTACTTTCTATTATATTATATGTCTTTATTGTCCTTATACAGGGTACAATGGGAGATATGATCTCTTCGATGAATTTCAATATCTGTGTGAGAAGAGCTTGCTTGTTTTTGTCATTGTTGATTGAATGGGGAAAGCTGTGGCTTAGGGCATTGCTAATAAGGAAACAAACAAACAAAAGACTGGCATGGTACTTCCATTAAAGAGGCCACCTGCTGTGACTGCTATTAAAATGGAAATACCATTGTCACACTCTCATCAGTTCTGGTAGAGTCGCAGTTAAGACTTTTTGAACAGGTTTATTATTATCACCATCATTTTATATCATTATATCATTATTATCAATATATAAGGCTGTTGTTTACTCTCAGCTTTGATTAGGCAGTAGTAAACATGTCCATTTCTCTTTGATGAGGTGATGGGGACATAGAGACTTGTTACACTAAATGGACAAACGAATTGTACTACCTACACATTATACCCACTGAGGTTCTTATGGCATCCCATTTTAAATCCCGACATTAATATGGATTAGGGCACCTGGGTTATAATCGCTGTTCTATTTCATCTCAAAATTTTTTGATGGGGTTGAGGTCAGGGTTCTGTGCTGGCCAGTCAAGTGCATCCACACTAAATTGATACTTCCATGCCTTTATGGATCTTGTTTTGTGCACTCGAGCACAGTTTTGCTGAAACAGAAAATAATTAAAAAGCATTAATATTCCCCCCTACTGGAGCTAAGGGGACCAGGGCAACCACAGAAAATCAGTCCCAAATGGAGCATTCCTCCTCCACCAAATTTTACAGTTGGCACAATGCGGTCAGGCAGGTAATGTTCTCCTGGCGTTTGCCAAACTCAGACTTGTCCATCAGACTGCCAGATAGAGAAGTGTGATTCATTACTTCCCAGAACACACCTCCACTGCTCCAGAGTCTAGTAGCAGAGTGCATTACACCACTCTATTCCCCTCTTGGCATTGTGCTTGGTGATGTAAGGATTGCATGCAGCTGTTCAGCCATGGAAACCCAGGCCACACTGCTCCCAGCAAACAGTTTTGTGCTCATGTTAATGCCAAACAGGGTTTGGACCTCAGCTGAGCGTTCGTCATAGTGCCCCGGTGCTGGCCTGACTCCGTCTCTCCTTCCTTCTCTCTTTCTCTCCTCCTTGCTCTCTCTTTCTCCCTGTTCAGCGCTCCCTGGGGTATGGCTCAGCAGCTGGTGGAAACAGGCAGACGGAGCTGCTCTCACTAACCTCGTCATCTTGTCTGTAAGAGTTTGACTCAGCATCCACTCACTGCCTGACTGTTCTGCTAGTCACAGGGGTAAGAAATTAAGCAACTCCCTGCTCTCATGTAGCTCTAATCTGTCTACTTACCTTGCTCCTCCCATCTCTTTCTTGCTTTTAGCCTGTCTGCACCTAAGTCTATTTGGCAACATTATGACATGATGCACCTCAGCGATTGGTGACTTCCCTTTGTAACTTCATTTGGCCTGCCAATTCAATTCAATTCAATTCAATTCAATTCAATTCAATTCAATTCAATTTGATTCAATTCAATTCAATTCAATTTTATTTATATTCACAACAAAAGTCACCTCAAGGTGCTTTACCCGGTAAGGTAAAGATCCTACAGTACTAGAGAGAAAACCCCAACAATCCAACGATCCCCTATGAGCAGCACTTGGCAACTGTGGGGAGGAAGAACTCCCCTTTAACAGGAAGAGACCTTTGGCAGAACCAGGCTCAGGGAGGGGCAGCCATCTGCCTCGACCTGTTGGGGGTGAGGGGAGAGAGAAGAGAGAAAGGAGAGCAAAGAGAGACACAGACTATGGGAGAGAGAAGCACTCTTTCCACTTTGCAGTAATACCACTTACAGCTGATGTTGGAATATCTAGGAAGGAAGAAAACTTATAAACAGATTTCATCGACGGCATCCTAAGTCATTGAGCTCTTTAGACCACCCATTCTTTCGAAGATGTTTATAAAGGTAGACGGCAACAGCTAGCTGTTTGATTTTATACACCCATGGCAATGGGACTGAATGAATGAAAAACTTGAATTCAGTTATTCAAGTGTACTTTTGTTTTCAGATGATTTCAGATTTCAGATGTACCAAAAATCTTAGGGCTTGAAAAAATTCTGCCATTTCACAACATTTACTAGCATTTCATGAAAATGCTAGTAAATGTATTTTTTATTTAAGGATGTTCCTGGTGACTAATTTACTTGTCAAGAAAAACACTCAAATAATAAAGTTTCTTCTTCTTCTTCTTCTTCTTCCATTAGGGGTCACCACAGCGGATCATCTGCCTCCATCTCACCCTGTCTCTTGCATCCTCTTCCTTCACACACTATTAAAAATAAAGGGCAGGTTCATGCTGTAACTACGCGAGATCACGCGATACTTCGGCGAGAACACGGCAGATTTGAATGTGGCGCGTCATT